>JAUZND010078434.1:0-38189 GCA_034780555.1 Coelogynopora nodosa | reverse complement strand
AATAATCATAATAAATTATTTACCGACTACCCCCCCCCCCCCCCCCTTTCCATCCCTCTTCACTGTAATCCACTGACCAATCAATCACGCAGACTATCGTTCTATTAACACTGACACACACATTCATAACCGCCTTCATTTTCTCTTCTAGCCGCCTTTCGACGGTGAGGACGAAGAGGAACTCTTCAGCAGCATCACCGATCACAGTGTCTCCTTTCCCAAGAATCTCTCCAGGGAGGCGATGGCAATCTGTAAAGGGGTGCGTTCTCCAGCTGTTTTCTGATTCTTCTCATACTAGTGTGTTACTAGCCTTGGATTTACCTTTTCATGTTTCGATCATTACAATTAATAATTATGTTTTTTTAGTACATCTTAAATATAGACATCGTAATCAAGATTTAGGCTGAAACTTTTGCCGTATACTTTTGCTAATTGTATAATATTATATTTTTTTGGTTAAGGCTGTAATTACCCCTGGTTCTTATTTGAATAGGGAAAAACTGTTATTACTTACTCATTTTTGTTCAATAAAAGAGGCAAGCTAAGTTGGGCCTTCTGGAATGACCATATGATGTACATAGTAACCGTTCATGTTGGAATGACCATATGATGTACATAATAACCGTTCATGTTGGAATGACCATATGATGTACATAATAACCGTTCGTGCTGTTAATTAAAAGTGTTTTACTTGAAATGAAAAGATAAAAATATTATCGCGTACTGTTCAGGACACAGAAAGTATAGAAATTGAACTGAATATTAATATAATAAACATTAAACAAGGCAATAAATGCAAAATATTTTAGATATTTATTAAATAATAGTGTATATAGAATCACTCATTTGTAAGTCATTTTTAAGGGGTATAAAATCAATTATTAATGGAATTAGCAACACGATGAAGTAGTGGATGGTCTTACATAAGTGATTCTATAATATGACTTAAACCTGAATGTAATAGTTTAAAAACTGCCTTTTAACACACAACTTTTGCAGAAGATATTGGCTTTTGCACCTGACTTGTAATCCGGTTATTTACAAACCAGTTGTTTGTACTCGCAGGTTTATGGTGCCGGCTTGCTCAGTATATATCATGTTGTTACCTATTAGTTATATTATCTTTTACATGAGAAATATATCATTTTATTCTCAAAAGCTTGTTGAAAAAATACATAATCGTCGTTTCATTAAACTTATCTGCTCCAAGTGACATGTTGGTGCACATAATTATGGATCGAGATTATTTGCTCTTAGGTTAAAAGCACTTGAAAACATAGTAGTTTTTCCTTTAATATTTGTCTCCAAATTTAAGATGTTGATAAAATTTGAGCATTATTATAATAGTGACTTTTTTAACTTTGATTATGTTTTGGGTCAAGCATATTTCAGCATTATTATAAACAACAGACTTCAACTGCACGAATAATGTATATTTAACCAGAGTCGTCGGCTAATGGAACTCACTTCCAGGTCATGTACTGTTAATGCAACCCCCTTTCAATTTTTAAAAATAAACGTAGTTCTCTTGGTTTATCTGAGCACTGTAACGTTTTTTGGAAGTTTCTTTATTATTTATTACTTTCGGGCTGCAAGTGTACTTATAAACTCTATTTTCTTTTATATCTTTTCTGCATAAAATATTATCATTTTTATTATTATTTACCTATACTCACGCTAATTTGAAACTAATTCATGTACAAGACCTTTTTTAATGGCTTTTGTAAAGCTTGTTAAATAATTTGGTGGTGCGTTTGACCTAATTTAGCCTCTGATAAATAAAACTTTTAAAATGACTCAATTATGTTAAAATTGTCATTGTAAAATTGTACAATAATGTTAATAGCGGCATTCAATCTGTTTTCACTCATAACATTTCATCCCTAATCATCCTTTATATTTTCAGTTTATTTATTAATTAACCTACAGATTAAACAGTGCACGATAAGCATTTGGGACACATAAGATATGATTAAATTGCTCTAGCTACTTGACAACATTTATGAACTGGTAGTTTTTACCTGAGGGAATCTTCAAATACAAGGTTTTTACCCTACTTATCTCAAATTAATAATTTAATGAGTAATGCCGACGAAATAATATGTTGAGGCTTGCAGCTCTTATTAACGTGAAACTGCTCCTCGATCGATACTGTTTTAGCAGTGGATCAGCATAGCAATACATCAATACTTCCGACATATATTATAAGACAAAGTATCACAGGTGAAGTGTTAGATTGCTTAGTCAAAGTTTTATATGTTTGAAGTATATGGAAATTTTCAGCAATTAAAACAAAAAACAAGTTTTTTTTTTAATATTTTCTAAAAATATTAGTCCATATATTTTACACAGTATAACATGAATCATACATTACTGATATTATGTTTTCTTAGTTCCTCCACGAAACTTTTGCTACTGTAGGGAGACTTTGGTAATTTACTTCATTTGTGTTTATATACCAGCATTGAAACAAACGTAATAATATTTACGGTGGTATGTTAACTATACTAATTTCTCAACGGATTCAAATGGTTTGATATTTTATTGATTTTGACAATCAATAAGTAAATATCGAACATCTCATTGTTTTTTTCCCTATGAGTTATACACAATATACTACATACAATACTCGATTACAACGTGTAAACTGCTAATTTCAACTTATTTTCAACGACATAATTCTATATGAGATTCACTGAGATGGTTCTCTATGCTGTTAAACTGTAGAAATTGGATATACCGTTATTTATAAATATCACCTTTAATTTTAATATATATATATACCAATAATAAGCATAGTGTGTTTTGATGAAACCGCATCTCAATAATAAGTATCGATTAGAATATAAATGTGAATGAGAAAATGAATAAGGAGTGGACAAAGGGTTCCTCGATCAATTCGTTTTTAATGTTTTTTATACCCTTCATTGGACCAATATACCAAATTGTATTGCTTCAAATAGTACATTATCTCAATAAGTATTTGTGTAACGCTGACATCTCAGCAATAAAAGGTATTTGAAATTGGTAAAATAGTTCATTGCGTAGAGGAGAAATGGATACTTTTTCAATATTAATTTCTTAAATCGGGTCACACCCGAGGAACGAATATATATGTTACTATGTTGAATGGTGGGCATCGACTTTTTCAGGAACTTCTGGCTACAATTTAATACAACCTGTACTCATAAATAAAAATGTTATAGATACTTTACTATTTTTCCTAATTTAAAATAAATTATGACAAAGACATAGCATTGCGTAACCTCCACCATCTAAATATTATACAGTTTATAATATATGTATATATAATAACATTCATCAGCTACAAAATGGCAGAAAATCCATTTTTGTAGTTGACAAAGATTTCCGAAATATTCGACATTGTTTAAATGTTGAACCCAAAACAGAGTTACTTATCCTTCTATCACCATATTAACCTGAGTGTGCCCAAAACAACGCAGGAATAATTAAGTTTCAATTGAAAAGCCGAAAAATTCAATAAAATAATTTATGGTTGACATGTTTTTGTGTTTAATTAAATTTATGTTTGTTATTACTATATTACTTTAGTGGTAAGTAACAAGATCTGACTTTTATTTTCAAATAATAATGTCAATTCTTTCTATATTTCCACGGTTCAAAGGCGAACAGTTAGCACCGGTGCCAGCCTATAGAACTGTTTCGTGCAATCCACCCAATATCTCCCTAAATTGTTCCCACGCGTTGTTGTTCAGTTGTTGACCAAAGAGCCCAAGAAGCGGCTCGGATGCAGTCCCCAGGGTGAACGGGAGATCAGGGAACACGCCTTTTTCAGACGAATCGACTGGGAGAAGATTCAGTCCAGAGAAATTCAGCCGCCTTACAAGCCCAAGATCGTAAGTTGCTCTCCTACCATTCCTGCTGGTTACTTATATAGAAGCTGGTTGTTACTCAAATTTTGAAGGGGTTTACAGTATTATTGCCCCTGTTGTTATTTATCATTGATTTATTAACAAATGATTATGTAAAATTATAATTATTGTTTTTTTTATGAAATTTGCAGTACAATATGTTCTAAGTCCGAAAATGTACGGATTTCCGGAAATTTGATCAAATTTTTATTGGGTCTCAAGATTAGTTAAAATATAGGATAAATTATTAAGTGTTAGGGGGCTCGACAGGTTTAATATATTAATACGTAAGGTATTCTCGTGATTTCTGATTTAGTTTCATTTACCTGGTAATATTTATGTATGATGCATGTTTTATATTTAAAAAATGATTACTATCAATTGAATAAAGCAGAAAATCTGAGTAAATGTACTAAAATATCGGTTTTTATTAAACCTGCACTAAGGTGACATTATTTGCAATTTAAAAATATTTACGAAAATGTTGTTGTCGGTTTTTAGATGCCCTTGTTCTTATGAACTTATTCAGTATTATTGATTTGTGTCATCGAAAAAGGCTATAATTTATATAATCTTTTAGCACAAATGAAAACTAAAATTATTCTTTACTATAATATAGTGAATAATATGGTTTATTTGCCGTAATTTATCATTCTCAAGTTATTTATTAAAGAGTTCTAAAACAATTTTTATTTATTCAATCCCATAAGCTATTTTCGCTATACGAAAATTTTGAATTATTAATAAGATATACACCATGCTGGTCTAATTAAAGTAAACTATGTAGAAAACTCGGAGAAATAAATGTTTAATAATTAATTTTGACAGCATACCCGACGTCATTTATAATCGTTTGTTTGGGTGTACTATTCTCGGTACAAATTAAACGTGACAGTCATTATATAATCAATCTGGTTTTTATTAAGAACTTTGTTTAATTTTATTGAGCGGAAAATTTGCATTAATTTTAATTGACAATAACGTTGTCGATGAATAGAAGGTGAAACTGTAAACAGGGGTTCTATTGTCTGCAACATATTTAAGCCTGTCGAAAATGCCAGCTAATCAATCTCATTAATTGGAGTTTATTTGTTTTTATTAATTTTTACTTATATCATTTTAAAAGATTAATTTAGATATTTATATATTGCGGCATTTTGTATATTCTGTTTAAGATTTATAATATGTTAGAAAACGATGAATAACAAAATTACGATAATATTATAGAAAAGTTATTTTTGAAAGAAAAAGAAAGCAAATTTTTCAAAATACGTTGCTGTATTTGCAACACACAATATTATAATTATAAAATAATAAAGCTAGTATAGATAAATTTTATTTTTTTGGGAATGTTTACAATTTATAATATATATATGCAATTTATTGTAGTGTCTCTTAATTGTATATTTCTGATAAAATATGCTTCTCTTTATTTAGAAAACAGTTAAATGTATTGTCATAAATTAATTATTATACCTGATAAACGATAATGTATTCAAAATGTATAGTATTTAACTATAAGATAAGAGATTTGTAAGGCTTTTTCCTAATTCAGGAAGTTTATAATATTTCGGATTTATTAAACATATAATATGTGTTGAGCAGACATTTATTTGTTAATCGTATTTTATTATGTATTAATAAGTGATGTGAACGCAGTAAAATATTCATGAACAATCCTAAATGATCCATCACTGTAACCTATTGTAACGTCATGTGTACTAATTATGAATTCTAATATTTATTCCAATAGAATCGGTATTGTATTTGTTGAGTGTAACATGAAGTTTAATAAACATAAATTTCAACCATCGAGTAGACTTTCAACTGTTTGTCATAGACAATGTCATTCTCGAAGTTTATCGTGCATCTAGAAATCGAAATGTTTCCCGTTTATTATTACCTTTATAATATATACTAAATTAAATATGGATGGGAATTTTGCGCTGTAAAATTATTGCTGATGCAGATAACAATATTTTACATTTACTCGTCGTAGTTCATCTCACAGGTTTCCATTCTTAGTAACTGCTTGTGTGGGGTGAAACATATTTGTGTATAACAAATTTAATCATTTAAATGTTATTCACGCTGAATAACATTTTCCATAGTTATATTAATTCATTAACTGACTTTATATGTTCGTATTCTTAACACACCACTTGCTCTTTTTGGCTTTTGTATTATTTCAAGCAAAGCTTTTACTGTATTTCTCTCTCTCTCTCTCTCGCTCACTCTCTCACTCGCTCGCTCGCTATTTCTCTTATTTCTTAGCGTTTTGACATCTTGGAATTGCAGTAAACGCTTTTCAGTTTATATATTTTATTTTTCCAAAATGTTTATATGATAAAATCGCAATTTGTTGAATTGATTGACATTATCATCAATAATGTCTACTTTATAAGATTAGCAGAATTTGAAGATCTTAAAAATTGAATATTTAAACACAATGAAAGTATTTTTTAATGGTTAAATTAACACAATATTTGTCTTTAAATTTACGAATCCACTTTTGTCTGTCTACTTTTCTTTCCTGGTCATCCTGGCTTACCAGTTGTACTTCTTTGTGCACAAATTGCAATGTTTTTGTTCACGACTGATGCTGCTTTCATTATGTTATTGTATTTTATAAAATAATATATTATATTATCTTTTTTTAATCTTATTTTATATAAATATATTACATGCATTTATTTCATGAGTTATTTTTTGTACGTTTACTGTTTTGAATAATTGTACAATTTTATTTTATTTATTCTCAATAAATAATATTTTATTTTATGTGTTTTGCTTTAAGTAATTTGAGAATAAATAATGTTTTAAATATCATTGACCTTTTTATGGCCGATTTCCTATTTATGGAAATTCTTCATTTTAACTTTTACTCATAGATTTAAACTATATAATCATATAACTATATACGTCTTGTTTAAATCTATGCTTATACTTATTATTGTAATAGATGAATTAGAAAGCGTATATGTATGCATTTATGATAATTTTTATTGACACATATGACTTTCTTAATAAATAATATTTATGAAAAACATTGTAATATGTATTTAGTTGTTACTAGTTGTTTAATAAATGTAATATTTTTGTCAAGGGTTTGTATAAATTTATTAACTATATGTATTATATAATAGTAGAACTATTCTTCCTCAGAATATTTTTAAAATAATGTTTAGCGCATTCTTGCAAACTTTTGTATTTCTAGTTATGATGTATTCATTATTGCTCTATTTTGTTTAATTATATCAAACTGTAAAACGAAATCAATAAATTTTTAACTCTCTCCTACTATATTTTCTAGAATAGTTTAGCATACTTTATTACTATATCAACCCAATGCATATAATGAAATTGTATTAAATTTTCTATAAACATTTAAGTAGCCGTGTTTTCTATATTCTGGAGTACATGTAACAGATTTCTTAAACAAAACTAGAAATGAAATATATTTTAATTCGTGTAAATATGCTTAAGTAGTACGAAGGGTGTGAATACTGAACATTTTCTCATCTTTTAGCATTTTTAGTTTTGTACAATTGAACATTTTTAAATAACAGGAAAGGAAAAGCAAAATATTCATTTATTTAACCATTATATTTAATATATAAAATATACCCTAGTTTTATTTAATTAACCGATGCGACATAATAGCATAATATAAACATACTAAATATATTTACTGAGTATGTGATAAACATTATTAATGAATGATTCAATGGGATTTGTACAACACGCCACAAGTACTTTGCGGTAATTGAAGTAGGCCTACTGGTTTTACGACTTAGTTCACATGTTACTATCGTAGGGAAATATGTCCATCTAGACTATATATTTATATAAAGAAAAACTAGCAATAAATTATTTTTATTTATATAAACTATTATTAATTTGGATTTTCTTATTCATATTTACGCAATAGTTAGCGCTAATTCGTTACTGTTCCGAGGACGACTGTCTTCATTGCTTCGCCACTGTGGCTACATATTTGATATAAAAAAATATTAAAGGTTCCTTCTTCTGATGTACACTTGTAATCCACTTTGGAGTTGTAACCCTTGTAGAATACTGTTTGTCAGCCTGTGTGGGTATAGTTAGCATGATTTAGTATATTTTCACGTAGCTATAGCCTACTATCAATGTTTGCGTTCGTTTCTCTGCAATGACGATATGAATTTGAATGTTTTTTTTAACAATCTATAAATTCAATTTTTAGGTATCTACTTCAGTATGGTTTCTTTTTTTTGTGCATATACTTGAACCACCATTGTTGGTATACTGGTTTGGTGAACTAAGCTTTACTTCGCTTTACTTAGGACCTGTTTCTCCACCTAAGTGATTTTAGTGACTGTGCTATTGTCATAAAATATAGTTTCCATTTAGCGATATTTTGTGCCGTTGAACTCAATATTTTTTGCGGTTATATTTTATGAGCTTTACATGATTTCGTTCTCCACATGCGATTTGGGACAGCACTGTATAATTTCTACGGGTTCCGGTGTCGATGTAAAATTTAGAGTTGAAATATCATAAATACTGTCAGGCTTCGAAAATCAATAAGAATTCAGTTTAGTTAAATGTAATTCCATTGTTTTGAATTTGGGGAAAACTAACAGTTTGATCTGCACATGTCATTTTGAACTACACTTTATCAAGCCAAAAGTGTAACACAATAATTTTCAAAATACATCTTATATATTCAGCTTTTGTCTTACATTATTATTATTGTTACTTATTTTACCAAAAAGATGACAAATATTTTATTATGTATATTAGATCTAAATTGTTTTGAATTTGAACAGGGTTACTTGAACAAGAATTACGTAATCAAATTAAGTGAACATTAGTGAGTAATAGCATATTTATCGGTATTAACTATAATATGTTGTACCAACTAACTAAATTGAGAAAATGGATATATACAAGATATATGGATATATTTATCAGATTATATTTATATATATATATATATATCTAACGGTAGACCAAAGGCTGACAAAATGTAAAGTATTTGGAGCTAGAACACAATTGATTCTTATTGTAAGGAAAAGTGTATTGTGTAATCTTTTAAATTAATTTTTTCATAATTGTATATAATCAATATTACTCTATCAATATGTTAGGAGTGTAATATTAATTTTATTTTATTATTTTATATCGAAAAATCGTTAAAATTCGTCAGTACATCTTTAATTGTTGAGTTATTCCAATTTTCATATACCTATTGCATGTTATTTTTTTAAATATTTTTCAGTTTAAAAATATTTTGAAAACATAAATATATTCCAAAAGTTTTTATGTGATCTCCGTTGATTTGATGCATTATTAATTAGATTATTTTGCCTTTGAAACTTCTATAATGTTCAACGTATCCACTTTTATTTCATTTCATGTCACAGACAAATTTCCGTTACATTATATCCTTTTTTCGTGGTGAAAATTCGATAATAAAAATTACTGTCTTTTGACTGACAATCACTTTTATATATATTAAAATGAATCAAAAATATTGTTATACACTGAATTTTTCCCTTACAAATGTTTAAATAATATTAATACAAATATATATATATATAATGTTAATTTTTCCTTTGAATGCGTATAAATGTCATTATAGCCATAAAATATTCTCTGTTGTGAATCAAAATAGATATTTCATGTTAAAACAATGTTGAAATATTTTAAAATATATTATTTGATGTATGAAATATGTAGAAAATTTTTATTAAAACTCTTTTAAAAAATATTGATATTAATAATGTTATAATTATTTTGTCAAACATTGATTTGTAAAATATGAAAATTCCATTAATAACGATAAAGAATATGTAGCCTATTTCCATTTAGCTGATCTGTACACCATTGCTGCTACTGAAGTCATTTCAAAGGTATTTTTTATCATATATTTATTTAATATAAGAACAGTTTGTCAATGCGTAAGAACGTTCTTTTGTGAGTAAATACTTGAACATCAGTTTATGGTGATCGGACAATTGCTTATCCTTATTTTTCAATAAAGTGATCAAAAATAATTGTTATGCATATTTACTGTTAATTAATATACACATTAAGTATGTGGTTTTATGTTTTATGTACATTCAATATATTTTAAGTGTCTGGTGTTCTCATAATAAAAGTTGCTTAAATGTGTACTCGTTTATGATTTGATCTACATAATATGTGAGCGAGTCCGGGAACCGTTTGTTTCATCTTTTTTTTTAATATCTGGAAAATACGGAGAAAATAATCGTAAAAACATCAAACAAATCCTTGTATCATTCATAATGCATATAATTTAGATGGTTACACATAATTAAAGTATTTACAGTCGTGAATTCTCTAGTGTAAAAATTTCAAGCTCATAATAATAAACTAAAATTATGAAAAATTCTAATATAAAAAAACTATTCAAGTTAATGCAATGATTTCATAGTGATAATTTCAAAATGTTATCAAGATTACTGAAATCGATAATGATGAACGAGTTTTTCCAGTTTTTTTTCCTCATTTTAATTAGTTGGCTTTGTATACAATATTTCCATTTTTTAAAGTTTAATTATTGTTTATGTGATAATACATTGGCAACAAAATTTTAAAACCTGATATAAATTTGAAACTTTCATATTTTAATAAACTATTCCTGTTGTTGTATAAAATATATTTTCATGTTTAGGTTTTACTGTATTACAAATTAGTATTACTGTATTACAAATTATACAAATTAGAGAAAGGGGGGAGGGGGGAAATTACAAGTAAATAATTTTCATAAATTAACAAAAAATGGTACATACTTGCATTCGTCAAATTTGACAATGTCAAGCTCGAAATTTGAATAATAAGGCTAAATCCTAAATAGTGAATTGATATATTTAAGTAGTATGGATGGTTAAAATATAAATTGTTTATTTATTAGTAATTAACTCGTTTAATATGTTAATAAATATATTATTTCCGATGACGCAGAAATCTTTTTAGTAAATATTAAAGAAATATAGGAACATTTTTTAAGTTCATTTTCATGTATATTTATTTCATCTATTTTAAACAAAAAGTAATATCAATTGCTTTATCCATTATCACATATTTATTTTCTTTTGATTTCCTTTTATTTATTACTTTTTTTAGCTGGAGGAATATGTCAACCAAAACGCTATATTAGGGTATGGTATGTAGTAAATTAAATTTATGTTACTCCTAAATTAATATATTATTGCCTTTTCCATGTCTTGCTTTTTTCAGTACCTCTTCGATTTTGTATCTCTGTTGCCTTTTATGTACATTTTATTTTGAATTGTGGTAGGCCTATATAATAAATATAAATAATATAATTCTGTACATTTTTCTTATGCTTAAAACTTCGCTTCCTATTAGGATTATATCTTTATAATACTTCGATATAACTGAATTCTCTAATATTGCATAAACTTTCGGGGCAGTAATATATTTTCCGAGGGTTTTCTTTAGAGACAAATTGTTTGAATTATATATAAATCATAGATATTAATATTTTTATAATTCATGCGTACTATTCTTGGAAAATTGCATACTGCTTATTTCTTATACTTTTTTCAATCCAGACCAGTGCACGCTCAACTGAAAACTTTGACTCGGCGTTTACTTCAATCGAAGTGGCGTTGACACCCACCATTGATCCTACCATTCTTCGTAATATTCAGAATTTAAACGCATTTCAAGGTTTCGAATGGAGGAATCCTTTCTATAATGAAGATGCTGATAACAAGGACGAAGAGGTCCAGACTGAAAATGGAACTTCGGTCGACGAACTTGACGAACTTGATACCATTTTCTAACTGGCATTTTATTGCCTTTGAAGTCATTGAAGACACAAAGTATTCGTTCTATGTGCACTTATTAATCAAAAAACTTTATATTATTCCAGTTGTGTAAGCACCTATATGTGTGAAATTTTCAATAGTTTCCATATTTCACGTAGACATCTTTCTGTGTGTTGCTATTTTTTCTATATAACATTAACAAACAAAGCCGTATTTCTTAAATATATAATTATTAGACTGGCTTGTACATAGTATGAATTCAGTTACATTATATGTATTTCAGAAGCTTCGGAACTATACTTTTACTACCGGTATTTCCCCTGTTTCTTCTGACCAAACACTCCATCTAGCCTTTGTCTTCTTCAAACTGTGTACACATTTATTATTGTTATTTTTCGTATAACCAACCCCTTCTTGTATTTGAATTATGTATTGTGTGGATAGTTGTTTACTATACTTTCAACTAATTATGATTACTTATATAAATTTCAGGTTGATATATTGATATGCCTTATATATTATATTAATATACTACTTAAAAAGTATTGCAAATATTTTGTGTCGAAATCAATTTTGTTTTTTATGAAATAATAACATTGTAATTTCACGTCAGTATAAAAAATTTCACTACAACAATAGCTGTCCCACCTTCAATTCTAACCACAAGTTTTGAGAATAAAATTAATGTTTGAAAGATTTGTTAAATCCGTCGAAGGCATAATAAAACGTTTTTTATAATTTAATTCTATAAATAATTTACTTCATTCTATTTTTTAAAGAACAATTCATTCTAAGAAACCTGTTTGACAATCACTATGTTTGGAACGCATAGTTTAGCATTATTATATAGTAATAACAAGAAGTAATTTGTGACATGCGTTTCAAAATCCTTCACGAACTCTTATTGAATAACAGTTGAGGGCAATAGTGTGTACCTTTTCAATAATTTTCACTCCAATTTAAAATCAACTTAATAGTATTGAAATTAAGTACCACAAGTTTGTCTGAATTATCATCATCAGGATAAAATAAAATGATGACAATTCTAATGTGTTACAAATAGTGTACATTTGGCTCTTCGAAAATAAATATATTGTTTTTTATAATACCTAATTGCCTTACTTGTCGCTACTTCTGCCGTTATAGTACATTTTGACCACATCCACCACATTATGTCCTAGTCGATTAGAAGTATAGAAAGAAATGTAAGGTTTTATAAATCGCGTCCACAATATATTCATCCAAATGTATAGGTTTCATATATTAAAATTCCAAAAAAATACATTTTAGTACGTATAATGTGAGTAATAATAATATGTTAACTATTTCAGAAAAACAAGCGTGACGTAAGCAACTTTGACAAAGAGTTCACCCAAGAAGCCGCCCAGCTCACACCGACAGACAAACTCTTCATCATGAATCTTGACCAAACCGAATTCTCCGGCTTCTCCTTTGTCAACCCGGAGTTTGTCGTCGAAGTATGATGACGCTACTTATCTGCAGCGCACTACTTTCTGTTTAACTCGATTTTCGTGGGTGGATCGATTGAGAGATCTCCTTGGTATTAAGAATAATTATGATACATTAACATTTAAGCAGTATTTTCAATTTTATCTATGTTTAACTTCCTATATTCCCTTAAAAAAAATTGGAATGTTCTAAATTACTTAAAACAATGAGTCACTTGTTTAACTTCCGGAATTAATGCATAATTTAGAATATCGACTTTGAATAATCTCAGTTATACAAGGAATTAATAGTATATCAATATTTCTCTGAATGATCGAATACAACAATTCTACATTCGGAACATCCGTTAGCACTATTTATATAAAACATACTTATACATATATTATATATATACATATATTTACATCCCAATGTTTATCTTATCCAAATTTTGCACTATATTATTATGAAGCAACTAGCCAGTGATCGGCTCATGCCATTATTTTTTGCCAATGACAAATGTTTCAAAGATTGACATCAACTTCACTTCACTTAACTTTAAATGACAGCCCTTCGTTTTAACTAAATGTATTAATTAAATGCAGAATTATTAACAATTTTCATTCACATTATGTATTGTTAATTATTTTGGCATTTTCATTAAATTTATTTGATAGAATAATACAATATTACTATTTTCAATTATAGTAGTATGTTACTATAAAACGCATAATTAAGAGCACAATTTGTTCAATATTGTAAATTTTTGGATATCCTTTTCCTTAAATTTGCTATATTTTCAATTATCCTGCAATGTTATTGAATATATATCTATGCACTTATTGAAACTGGTATCAAGTTTTTTTGTGAAAATACAGTCAAATACACGTACAACTAATTTTTTTGGACTAAATTCATTATAGATTGACTTTATTTTGAGCGTATGTATCCATCCTTACACGTTCGTCATTTTACCATTGTATTATGTGCAGATACAACAGTTTCTTACTTGACAAATGAATTATTTATTTTTTAAAGACTACTTGAAAACAAAGATTTTTGTCTTGATGAACAAAATTATATTATAGAGTTGCTGTTCTAATACCTATATTCCCACCTTGTTTACATTTACTTCCAAAATGCTTTCTCAACTTGGAAGGTGTTATCTCTATATAGGTTTAATATTCTTGTTCGATTGTTATCAGCAGTAAATTATTAAAATTCGATAATCATATGTCTCCCTATTTTAACCATATAAGTGACTTTATTTACCAACGTAAACACGACTACTAATAACTGCGGTGGTCCTTTTTCATGTTTAGGTTTTTTTTGCGCTGTTAAAAAGAGGTGTAAATTATTTGTAACTAATTATTTCTCATATACGTGGTCAGAAAAATTTAACAAAGTCAAAGTGGTGTAAGATTTACAATTATTGTTTAACTTTTTGTTTCACTAAATAAATTGCTGCAGTATAGAAATTAAAGAATAGGAATTGCACTGAGAATGTATTTGATTAAATAGTTGTATTTATGTCATAGTAATCAAATAACTTCTCCTTCAATTCAGTTGTTGTTATTATTGATAGCCTACTTTGTGTTTTTATTACACATATTATTATACATATTGTGTCTTTCCGCATTGAATTATTTTGTGATTTAAAAAACTTTTCAATTATTAAAATTATTCTATAAAGAAATTTAAATAAGTTATTTTAAAGAAATTATAATTTTTTATGCTTTCTTATTGTTGATTACCACATTTTATTTTAAAAATACATTTACTTTAATAATAAATTAAAATGTTGTCTAAATATATATTTCATAATAGTATTTATTTAAAAATATATGTAATAGTTTTTTAGTACATATATTATATTATTATATTAATACAATCATTGAAAATGAAACTCTGTCATTGAAATAATGGGATCTTCTCAACACACTTGCACATAATACTGTCACCACCGTTTTCTTGATAGTCTTTCTCTTTGTGGGTTTCTTTTACTAATGCTACACACCATAAACTTTTTCAAAATTTTAATAGTTATCGCGATACTGATTTTTCTGTACGCTTTGGTTTATTTGTTAGTGAATACTGAATATTGTATAAGTTGTTACAAATTTGCTTTTATTGAAATTATTATTAATTATTTATTGAAGTTATACATACATATATATATATTTATATTATATACCAAACACTAAGATATATGTAACTCCTGTATTTAACTGCTATACAGGTAATTGTGATGCCACATGTACACTATATATAATAAATATATTTAATCTTTCTTCACGGTTGTTATTTATTTTCTATAAACGATACATTGTATACCAACGTAAACCATAGATTCAAACCTATTTTAAGTCTATGTCAAAAACAGTAAGGTGTAAACTTCAATGATAGTATCGGCTAAAAATGTCTATTCTGTTCACACGCAGTCTTTTCCAAAACTTTTCCAAAGTTCAGTTTCTAAAAATTCGTTTTAAAATGATTAATAAATTTTAAATGTATTTCCAGTTTACAAATTAATTTTTAGGTGTATGGTGTTGTGTCTCACATCGTTTTTAAACTATGACTTACTTTCGTATGTTTTGTTTAGTGCAGAGAAACTAAACTAACTTCAAGCGAGCGACAAGAAGCCTCACTCTTAAAAAACGTTGTCTGTAAAATATAGATACTATAACTAATGATGAACAAATAACAGTTTGTTTTCCGCTTGACAGTATAGTAGCTTCTGTTAAATATCTTGATCGGTAATCTCCCCTAGCTAGACGAGTATATATACACATACCATATATATATATATATTTCGAATGTTGAAAGAATATGTTATCCTTTTCTACAAAAAAATATCGTTTTTTTGTTCATTGTTTGTAATATGTAAATTTTACAGTCAACATTTTGTTGAGAGTAAGGGTTCTTGTCGTTCTCTCTAAATTCATTGCTGGAAACTTTAAAGAACAATTTATTATAATTCTTACACTTATTTTGATTACCTCGGGTGACTAATTGACTATTGTGAATACAAAAAGCGTAATAATAAAAAGCATTGTGTAATAAACATGAACAATATAAATATGAAATAATCAAATGTTTTAATTCGTGTCCATTTGCTTCAATACATTTGCTAATTATTCCTACAATCTGCAAATCTTTAAAAGCATCATTAATGGTTATTTTCATTTCAACAATGGATTTGTGCCTAATTTTGGAGACTTCATTACTCCCCATATACACAAAGTCATGGGCGTGAGGGGAGTGAGGTGACAAGAGCGCGGGACCTCGTCTGCCAATTTACGCTCAGTTGTAGCGTAATAGGAAGGGGGAGGGAGGGGGGGGGGGGGGTGCACCAATTTTCTAGAACAAAATTTCCTTGTAGGCAGGTAGTATTTAAAGCTGAGGAAAGACAGTTGCTGTTCACAAGTAAAATTAGGGTTCTCAGAGTCATAGAAAACCGAATTGTGACGGTTTATTATTGGTCAAAGTAGTTAATTGTATTTGTTTATAATTTTAAATAATAAATATTGGGAATGTGTTAAATAATTACTCAATATTGAAGTGGTTGGAGCGATAATATAAAGTAAATTTATTTGACCATCTCTCTGCTTATTCATCTCATGAAATTCTGAATAGAAAGTTTTATAAAAGTCTTAGAGCATCATATCTGATTATATATGCAATACCTATATATGACTATAGTAATCTTTATTTATTCAATGTAAATAAAATTACTTCTTTTTACATAATCTGTTTGTTTACAGGATGTATATCTCGCATTTACAATTAATTTGACGTAAAAGATGGATTTATATTTTTTAAATAATCATTATTTAATTTATTTTATGTATGCCTATGCCGAAAAAGGCAATACACAACTAATGTTTCTTTATTCTGTAACACTAAACATCTTTGTATAATAAATTCTCAAGTTTAATTTTAATTATATTGTCGGATTCAGAATAAATAAATAATTGGAGCATGATTTAAATTTTTATCGATTTTGGATGGTTAATAGATGAATAAATAGGAAACATGAAACATAAATACGGATAATACAACTAAGTACAAAAATTCGAAACGAAAGTTAGCATAGAAAAAAAGAAACGATAAAGAAGATTAAATTGAGTTGTTCATAGACAGTGGTTGTCTGAATGCTTTGGATATAGGGAGTAGAGAAGGGATACGGTGATGTAGAGAGTGGGATGGGAGATAATGGGCTTTCAGGTATATGGATTGATAGCATGGAAGGACCTTTTCGATTTGAGACTGGGATAGTTAGGTGGAGTGTTGTTTGGGTAGAAAATGATCTACAGGGTCCGGTTTTGGAAACGTTCTAGGCGTTTGGATATTTTACTGTTAAGACCGATAAAAAGAGGAGATGAGTATTCTAAGACACTGCGGTTAGTGCTGTTGTAGATTTTTAGTATATAAGTAGGTTATAGAGTCCACAATGTCTTTGAGACGTCTAGGGGAATAAAGCCGCCTTAAACTTTGGCCTTAAGAATACTTTAAATAATAAGTATTATATATTTTTCGTTAACTGATAATAAAGTAAAATATAAACATGTGCTATAAGATACAGGTGTAATATTAAAATAAAATTATATGTGTACTAAATAATATGACTTCTCCAAGTATTAGAGTGCTTTCGATATTATTTGATGTCTTTAATAATAGGTGCGTAGGCTATGTTAATTACATACTTATTTTATAATAGTTGAAATAGCTGGATAATTATAACACAACTTTTCATCGAAATTATATAAATGTGTTGTTACGCTAAATATTTTCCAATTCATAAATTGAAACTTAAATATTCATTACAAATAGTTTATGATTAATTAACATCTTCAACAAAAGATCTTATTAATATTTATTATTATACATAGTAAAATACTGCATTCCGCGTCATATTTTTCAAATATTGCATACATTTTTCTGTATTCTGCGCAATTTCGATGAAAAGTTATAGTGTTTATTAATTATCTAGATATTTCTATTATTATAAATTTAATATATATAATTAATTTAACATGTGTATTACTTGAAGGATTCTATAAGCTTGAAAGCGCTGTGTAGTATTTGAAGAAGTCCAATTATACATTGCAAATATAATTTTATTAAATGATAACGATAAATTAAAAAATTGAACGACAAAACGTCATTGTGAAAAAATTGATAATAATAAATCAACATTATTCTGATATTCATCCGTCTAGAGGGACTAATTGGTTGTCCAATTATATTGATACAAATAAACAAACATTTGTATTAAAATTCATTTTTTTAGTTATGAATTTGACGTTTTGACTTGTTTGACGTTTTGTTGTCATTGTTTATTTTTGATAGTTATATAATTACATGGCTATTATATTTCAACCCAATATCTATGGTTGTTTACATGTGATAGTATAGAACCTTTCAGACATTATACCGATTCAGATCTGAACAAAAACATGCTTTTGAGAATAAGCTTCTTATACAACCCATATTTAAATTAGATATAGGAGACTTACTGAGTTAATATAAACACTTTTAGATAAATTCATCCATATCTGGCATTTTAAAAGAAAATATTTTCAGTGTGATTCTACAAAAGTGTTGTCGAAATAAATTAGTTATCGATCATTTAGTAAATATTAAAAATATCAGTTAAATTGTTGGTGCATATAAAGGCTAATTTTGAATAACAAATTTTTCATCTAATCAGAATTTACTGCAGATCCTATCACAGAATTAATCTAATATGTGGTGTATAACCATTTTCTACCTATCTTTACCTAAACCAAATTTAAACAATATAAATTCTGTATAGCTTTATTCTGAAAACACATTTTTGATTTGATATCTGATCCGATCAGAACGTGATCCAAACTTAGATATTGAAAATTTATAAATTATTAATATAACTATATTGGCCAACTAATATGGAAGTACATATTTAAAGTGTGGGGTCAAATCAGTTCAAAGCCACACACCACAACCCGTAGTAGCAGTTCAAGGAAAGACATAAAAACATCAAAGTTTAAATCTTAAGTCATTACAGTATATTAAATATATAAAAAGAAACCCCGACGTATTTTGTAATGAAAAGTTAAAAATACGCAAGCAAAACATATAAAATATCTCATATATTTGATGTATGCACTTAATAACACTAAAGTAATACAACATCAGCTGTAGAATGTATCCTCTCCAGGAGAAACATTAATTATACATTTAAAGAATTATCACAGTGTTCATAAAATTAATAATACCCACTCATACGATATCAAAACAACAAATCGTAAAAGTGTAACATATAAGGCGAAGTGTTAATTACACAATGAATAACACACATTTTCTAAGGACGGAATTTGTTCATATAATGTAAAAATAACTAAAATAAAAACTTTCAGTTGATATTGACTTTCTATTTACCCCATTTTTATATAAAAATATCCTTACGTGTTTTATAGGGGAACTATAATGATATATTGCTAAAGTCATAATCCCTGATGACATAAACTAAATAAAAATTAACTTAAGTAATATTAAGTCTACTGTATAAAACAAAACTTATACAAAACAAGGACAATTCAAGCATTCATTTCTCGTTCGACTTCTTTTAATGCTTCTTTGAATGTTAGCTTCTTTGGACGGTGAGCGCGAATAAACTGAAACAACAAAACATTTAAATGAAAAAGTAGCTAATTCATAAGAAAGTCAAAAAAACCCAGACTTTCAATCGGAAAAGTCAAACTATACCAAATTTTAAAAATATATTTCATTAAAAGAATATTTGGATTGAGTAAACGTTGATTGTATACCACCCGATCTCACAGGCTGTAGTGTGTGTATTAATATCCAATATATTGATTAGCTATATTATGTTCTAATCTATTGCGTCATATAATGAATTCTATTTACCTGATGTTATTTCATTCATACTTCTATACATATACAGACACTAACTTAATTTGCAGTATTATGTTTATTCTGTTATATTAAATATCACTGTCGTTCTAATCTTGTTAAATAAAGCCTTAATATAGGCAATGTTTACTTATGCATTACAATTTATTTAACAAGAACGACAGTGATGTTTCATTTGATTTGAATTTCATTTGATAATTAAATCAATTTGGATTATAAATTGAACCGTTACCATTGAACATCATCTAAGCGTTTCTCCCTATAGCAGTAGGAGTACCCCACCGCGCAAATCTATGAGGCCCTAACAAATTTTCAAGAGAACTTTTATAGATTAACTTTGACAAGCACTATAAATTTTGATATAATTTTAATAAAATAATGTAATTTAAAAGTTGTAAATAAATTTCTACGTTCAATAATAAAATATATAATCCAAAGTATTTGATAAATTCAAAGTACAGTGATAACTTTGGTAATTTTTTAATGCAAATAATTTAGAGTTTCGAGGAAGTTACAATAATAAGTTTAATTATTTACACTGTGTAGGTTCCCAATATATAATAATATAAATATACTAAATTTCGTTTTTATATGTCTCTAAATTATAATTTTTTCCATACTTATTCGACTTGTGGATACCAATGTTTGCATGTATTCAGGAATCATCTATCCTAACATTATAATACACTAATTAATGCGAATACTAAAGAATACTAATAGGGACGAGACTAACCCAACTAGATACATATTGTCGTCAAACATCACTGAACATGCCAAAATCGATTGCAGTCCATTACAATTCCATATTAAGTTTGATTAGGAGAATGTAAGTAATATTCTTTTAAAAATTAATTAAAATGTATTTAAAAATGCATCTAAACACCACTATTAACAGTAATAAATAAAATATATGAAACAGGTTAGACTACATAAACATTTAAAGCGAACAAACGTATTGATCGAATGCAACCCACATTCTTGGTATCTTCAAGTGTCGTGTAGCAGTAACCAGAACTGATCGAGTTAATCACGCCATCGTAGATCATTTTCTGACGTGCAACAAAATTCTGCGTCATAGCTAATTGATGTCGAATCAAGTCGTTGAGAACGAGGGAACACGGACTGTAGGCTGTCACAGCTGAAACGATAAGGATATTAATAATATGTAGGTGTTTGTGTCACAATTCGCTAATCTGTAAAGTAAAATATGTGATACAGTAAATAATTATTGGCGTGTGCCAATAATTTAATTACTTGTAATTACTTGTAATTACTTGTAATTACTTGTAATTACTTGTAATTTAATTACTTGTATATAATTATGGCATAGATCACGGCATATTTTTATGATCCCGTCACTAACAACTTAAACACTTGATGGTAAACAGTTCTTAAATGTATAATATACTATTATGTAACGATTTATTTATAAATATTTATTATATTTATATTAAAATCTTCGTCAATTACAGTGTTAGCAGTTTATATTTCATGTATTTATAGAAAGGGAAGTTAATGAAGTAATGTGAAGTATATAGAGCAAAAACCGGTCATAAAAATGTAGTTACATATCTATAAATACATTAATTATTATCAATCAATAATTATTATAACATAATATTAATAAAAATAAGGTTTTTTTCTGAATGCACTATTACATTGGTCTTTAGATTTAGTATTTGTATTAGATTACTTATCGATTATCATTAGTCACTATGTTAAAACTTACATATTATATATTTTTATATAATTGGGGTATAATAGCTTCATTGAGCGGTATTGTGTAAGCAAGCCTTAGATAACATTCAATGTTCTCAATTTTGTCGAAATCTCAACTCCAAATCAAACGTATCAATACAAATTCTAACCTCCACATTAAAAAAAAACACAATGTCACGATAATAAAACATTTCACAAAACATGCGCAGCAACTCTCGCATACCATCAAGAGCTTCTGCACTGACAGCATACTGTGCAATCGGTGTTGGATCGACATAATCCATGCCAAGTCGTGGACCCAGATAGGCCTCACCGGCAGCTCGCGAGTTCCACATGAACGAGAGACCGGGATCAGTCGTCTGAATCTCGATCGACTTTTTCGTTGTGAGTTTGATCTGATCTCCAGATCGTTTAATACTGGAGAGGTAGGGTCGCCAAATATGATCAGAGGTTATGTTAATGATATATAAATGAAAATTATAGAAAAAACACTTGCAAAATATTAACCGCAAATAAATGATTTAAAAAATATAATATATTGAACCAAACCAGCTGAGGCTAAGTATATTTTTGAAAGTTTAATAATTTTGTGAAAAATTTACAGGATGTGTTTTTATTCTATCAAGATTATTGGTATTTATTGTAATATTATGTATAATTCTATTAAATAATATAATTAATAATACAGAAGAAAGGCCAACAATACTTTTAAGTATTCCTACTTTTATTGATTTAGCTTTTAACTTGCATAATAGAAATCATTAAACAAGTTCTGAAAAATAAGTAAAAATATGGTTTTGAAGCAAAAATAAAATTGACTGAAAATTTACACTAAAAATTAGTATATGGTAGCCTTCATAAACTATGAAATATTGTTCAAAATATGTATTGAATTCTGAAATGTATGGCAAAAATGCTTGAAATGATATCAACTAGAAGATGTTATGGTTTTTTGGCTATTCAGAAAAAATTACGACGCCTTTAATTTTTAGTCTGATACACAACCATGTTATGATCTAGTTTGCAGAACAATTTCATCTAATCACTCTCTTCTAATTGCAGCTTTTAACACTTTTGATAGTCCTGACCTCTACCCAGTTCAACTTCATGTATAGCAGGACAGCGCAGGAAAGAAAGTCAACTCACATTTAAAAAATTCTTCATACCAATATCAAACCAGTTATCTATCAGTGTCGCAAACAGACTGCCATAAAAACTGAATATATACTTTAATAATCATTTAAGATCGTGACAAAAATTATAAGATTGTTATGCATTTTTCTAAAAAGCTGTATATATACAGTATGTTGAATTCAATGGGAATGTGATAAAGTAGGTAATCCATATACAAAGGCAAATTATAATTAATAAAAAATTATATAAGTATACACAAATTCAAGCAGGATTTGAAGAATTTAAATTAAGTTATAATTTAGAATTTTAAAAGTTTAAACATTTAAATTCATTGCTCTGACGAAGAATGACGTTCAACCACTGGAATTATATTAGGATAATTAAAAAACAATACTTAACATATTTAACCCTTTGATTTGTAATTGAGCAAGCAAAACTTATTCTAAAATAGATTTCGTGACACCTTTGAAAAGGAGCGTGGATAAATAGAAGTGTACACGTGTAGGTATCTACACACTCCTCAAAAGCCTTGACTCTTTTCATGCAGCATAAAGTAAACCAGGCACACCGCTGGCTATAGCCCTACTCTAACATACTAGCATATCAGTGTTACCTTTGAGACCGACTCTCTGTGTAGGTGACAGTGTCTTCAGTCCTGCTCCTTGAAGTATCGGAATACGAGGACGCCTCTGATACTCCCTCCCCTTCCTCCTCCTCGGAAGACGCCGTATGAATCGAGCTCATATCAGGCGCCGTAATCGCCTGGGGCTGTTGATTCGCCTGTTGCTGCTGCTGCTTGTGCTGCCGCTTGTGAGGAGCAGCCGAGTTGGTGGCCGTGTTCAGCGACTCAAAGTCATCGGAATAGTAGGACGGAGGGACCGGCGAATTCTTGCCTCCTTCGTCGGAGCTGCTCGACGACCGTGGAGCTTTCATTTGACGAGCGCTAAACATTGAACTCTGCTGATCGGAAGACTGCGAGATAAAGTCTTCCGCGAATTGAACACCCAAATCGCCAATTAAAGAATCTAATTAAGATAGAAAAAACCATCAAATGTAATTGTAACATAAGAAGAAAGATCCACGTATATTATTTAGAAACAAATTGTTTATGAGTAATATACGATAATATATCGGCTCCCTGCAAGATTAATTAATTTAACGAACCACACCAAACACGCAGCTGAGTAGCACCGTACATATATACTTAAATGAGTTGTGAATTAAATTTCTTTTTCTCAGCAACGTAGACTCGGACGGGCTAAGTTTTCAACGAATTTAGTTAATATACTGTAGGTATTACGAGGGTTTAAAATTAAACAGAAACAGGTTTAATTTAAACTAAAAATCACGCGTTTGTTATACAATACAATGAGAGAAAACTTCAGTTCGAGTATCTGTATATTATAATGTGCAACTAGACAAGACAATGGAAGTAATGAAAAGTGAATGAAGATACAGTGAAGCTCGACAGTAATTAAATACATTTCCACCAATGTTGACAATACTAATATGAAAATAGAGACATCATTTTACCTTAAAACGTTAATAAAACAGGTAATGATATCAAAACACATTCACGGTTAATGAAGCTTTTTTCCTATCCTAATTTAAACATCCGAAATGGTGCAATACTAAAAATAAAAGTACAAAAACAGTTTTTTGTATACTGATTTAACTCAATTTTAAAATATAATTTTATTCATCTTCAAGTTAGAGATATTTTTTTATTTTCCCAATTGTACATCATGTATAATTCTATTTTATAAAAAATAAACCCACAACAAATTCTCTAAAAATGCTAAAAGCTACATCAATCACAACTAGCTAATAAAACAGAAATGAATAGAAACTATGTAATAAGGAATTCTACACACTTTACTACGTCATAATACCTTTCATTTCTTTATCCGTATCTTGTGTAAATAATAATATAAAAACATTAAACTAGAAAAGTAGCATGTATTTATAAACGTTAATAATGATATTAATATACAAATGTTAAACAAAATATATTTCGTACACAAATTGCATAATCAATAATGACATACTCACCAAATTTAGAAGGAATCGCTGTCTCTGCCTCTTTCTTTGGTTTTTTTTGGTCAAAACTCAACGTAAGTTTAAATGGACCTGAAAAAATATTTATATTCAATAACTGTCATTTTAAATATTCGCTGCTACATCATTCGGAAATAGAAAAACAAATTAATTTATCGTGAACAAACTTAATGCCCACTCGAAATGGAAAAATCCAAAGGTGGATCACTTTAAATTGTAGAATATAAGGCGTAGAGTATGAGGGCATGTTAGAATATTATCTCAATATGAAATACACCGTCTAGGCATACTGACATTATTAGCATTAAAATAAACCCATTATATAGTCTTTTCCCCTTATTTGTATAGACTTTATAGCCTTTTATAGCCTGTTTTATTATTGTGTATCATAATCTAGTGCTTTCATACAGCGAATAATACTAGAACAAGCATGACTCACCATATACCACTTCATTCCCGATGCACAAAGTACAATGAATACCCGGATTGTTGTTTATTTGACTTGTTAAATTGTATATGGATGTTATTTAACATCAGCGACCCTGGGTGTCCTAGGTAACCTGGGTGTCCCTATCTAACATCTAACAATACCGCTTTCCTTTCGATGTAAGTTGATTACTCGAATCATTTTATTATAAAACGACAATAAAAATATTGTCCCTACTTTTTGGGTCCTCCTTAATTGAGCTTAAGTCATCGTCGTCGTCATCACCATAGTTCTGCCGAATAACCATCATATCGTCGAGGCTGAAATCCATCTCCTCTGCAGAACCAGGATGGTCACCTTTATCGATCGTCACATGCTGAAAGATGTCATTGAAACGACTAAGAACAAATGAATAGTCGATTTCTAAAAACGATCTGATATTTTACAATTTTGCACTTCTTTTCTTGCTGTTTTATTGTATGAAAACTTGAAAACCTTCACCATTTCGAAAACACAGATTTAATTAATTAATAAAAGAGTTTATTTAACAGAATAAAAATATGATTGAATACGCATTTTATATTTTTTAAATTATATTGTCATAGTGTATAATTTCTAAATACTACTTCTCATTTGGCCCAAAAATAGTCGATTTTAGACGAATAGTCGATAGAAAAAAAGGAAAAAAAACTCATTATTATTCATATATGACTGTATACTATTTTGCAGGATATGTTGGTGGTTGTCGCAGACACATGTATTAATAAATTACTTTATTTTCTGTAGACTGTAAACAAATACTCAGAATTATTATTACACAGCACACAAGCAATAGTAAAAGTAAAACTCAAGCTTGAAATCTATTTAAATTGTTTCTTTTATGTAATTTAGAAAAAATATTAAAAACTCGCCGAACACTTAATTTACAAAATTTATGAGATTTCATATTAACAAAATAGAATTATGGCTTATTAAATTATTTCTTGCGAAAGTTTCCTAGATAAATGAATCGACTAAAAATCGACACTGTCATTTTTATCATACGTACACCTGTTATAATAATATGTCATGCTATAAGTCTGTCTTATATGGTCACACAAACGACACAAAAAGCGTAAATTAAAATTATAGATCTAGAAGTATAATACTATTTATAATCCTGGTAAAAAAATTGCATTTCAATATTTGAATAAGAATATGCAAAAACTTCGTACCATAGACAAACATGGATAAACCAGAAATTGCAAAAACAACATTTTACTAATGTAATTCTTTAATAATAATATAGTTTAACTAACTTATAGATAGTTTATTCTGGCTTATAATATGTTCACCAATTCAATATAAGGCAATGCATAAATATGAACAATAAATTATATAACTAAGGTGAACAACACAATCATCAAAAGCACAAATATCAATTATTGCAGATATTATTCCGATAATTGGCCTACCTCTTCAAGCGAATAAATCAACTAAATTAAAAATAGACAAAATAAACCTGGAATAAATATTTAGTAAATATATTATTTGAAACCTTTAATGGGTATTGTTTATACTAAATATACATGCATATTGTAGTAGTACATACGATCGGGAGTGCAACTTCACAAAAATTATAATATACGACAAAAGCGAAGTTAATATTTTATGGAGAGAATATCTGGCATTATAAGTTAATAAAAATACAGTTTAACTACAAATCTCCCTGCGGTAAAACCACATAATATAGTTAATTATTTTGTTTTTAACACAGTAATTAACAGATTAAGCATCTGTAGACCAGTTGTAGAAATATGCGCCCCGTCAGTACAGTTCAGGAATCAAACCTGCGACCTACCTACCTACCTACCGGTTTAGGAACAGTAACCCAATAACCAGTAAGCCACGTTCTTTGCCTGTCAATCATAAGATTATCCTATTTCCGACATACTTTTTATTACAAACGTAACTGTCAACAGTCAAGTATAAATATATCAGTTTAATTAAGAATAACTAAAGAACATACAGTTACAGAATGATAAAACTATATATAGTTTAATCATTTCAGACATAAGAAACAACAGAAGTACTACAAGTTACCAAAAATATGTAATTAATTCAAAAGTTTACTTTTGATATTTTATCAAATAACAAAAACAATTTTTGATTTAAACCAAATTAATGATTTAATGAATGACTGTCCTAAATTCAAAGTTTATTAAAAACAACAAATATTTGGAATAGTAAGAAGAAAAAATTGGAATTTTCTATAAACTTTTCGTCATATTTAACTTTCGCAATAGAATGGCGAGCACAAGTAAAATGTTAATAACAAAAAAGTTATATTAGAACTAATAGTATTAAAGAATGATACCAGACAAAGAATCAATGAAAAACAGGAGTTAAAAAAACATCAAATTAAAATAATGATTTATTATATTTATCGAGTTTATCCCATGGGTAAGCACCGTGTTTGCTGTATAACAGTGCTCTTTTAACAAAGGATAATTTTTAATCCAATCAAAAAAGTATTAAAAGCGGTAATCTCTATATTTTAATGTTCAGTTTATCCTGTTTGAAATTTTAATGTTGGTTTTATGTCCATTTATACCCATAGAAATCAAAATATGTTGTGTTTAGCCTATATATAAATAAAAGTAAATTCCGTTATATCATGACATACATAATATTGTTTTTAGTGATGTTTGTGTCAGTATTTCTTTATTGTAAATTATTTTTTTGTTATTTTTATAGTGTTCAAGTTTTGGATGTGTCATATTATATAGTTTAGTATTGTTTGTGTTATAAAGTGAAGGAGTCATGATTTGGTTCGATGATTTTGTAAAGAAAAATGGTTGAGGGAGATAGAATAATAATTTGATCTAGTTTGTTTTTGTAAATAATAATTATTTTTACCTAGTTTTTTTAATTTAGAATTTTTCTAGTAATAAATTTATTAATATATTGTTTGGTGCTAAACTGTCAAACCTGAAATAATGATGAGCATCTGAATGAGGTATCAACTGGTAGGCTATATTAAGAAGAGACTTGATAATGTAATTCCAATCTTTTAATCTATTAAAATTTAGTCTTATAAAATTCTTAATTTTCATTGATTGTTTGTTTGTCTGGAAATATGTTTTAATAATATTGATTCTTATGTATAACTATTTTTCTTTATCTATAATTTGATTCTCTAAATATTATTTTAATTGTACGCATAGCTACAGGCATCTTTTATTTCAAAATTGTGAAATAAACATATTTAATCAAATAGTTGAAGTGAACTTGTTTTAAAAAGTGTTTCATACTTAAAAAGAAAGTGTGTACTTTTTTTAGCTAACATTAATTCTCTTGATAATGATAAAGCTACCAATATAACGAAAATCTATTACAAAATTCTAACTTTTACATGTGAAGCAATTTATTTATTTTTAAAGCGAAATTTTACAAATTATTCATAAATTAGAGGACAACAAAACGTTAGTTATGTATATAATATAAGCTATTTTAAACCATGAAAAGCTTGGTGTAAAAATACATAAGAGCACAGAAATGTCAATTTGTCATTCTAACATTATTTATATTTTATTACATAATATACTTTAAATGTATTAAATAAATTTTACAAATATACTTGCACATTACATATTTTTAAATTATGTGAAAAATAAACATATACATTTAAATTTAATATATTTAGTTAGCCGAATAACATCTTCGAAACTCTTTTTCCAATTTGAACTAGATTGTAATTCACAAAAACCTAGTATTATATCCTTAATTGGAGGACATAATTAGTTGGTGATATATCAGCATAGAACGAAGTTTCCAATTACAAATAATACACATTATACATAATCATGCAGAATCTAGTAAAAAATCAGTCTTGATCAAAGTAATCATTGAATAATATAATTAATTAAAAGACTAAATAATTAAAGCCACACCCTTGAAATAAAAAATGGTGATCTTGAGAAAGAAGATTAAGAACAATAAACAAACAGTGACAGAATCAAACAATGTGAAGATACCTCATTGATTGTTGATGCTTCTGATGAATCACTCTAGAGAATAATATGTCAATTAGTTCATTTTAATATAACCCATTGTTGCGTTATCAATACAAACAAACAAACAAATTAAATTAGTTAATATATCGATTTATTTGTAATAACGTAAATATGGAAAATAATAATAGGACACTATGTTATAAAAACGTATTGATTGGACAAATTAATCAGACAAACATGTAACCAAACCTATCAACATATATAAATGTGTCACTAAACCAAAGTTTTTAATAATAAAGTTTTTAATAATTTACGCAAAATTTGAAAAGTAGTACCTATATAACGTTTTACTATTTAAAAAAAAACATTATAATATATCTATCTATATTAGTTAGTGTAGTTAGTGCATAATTTTAGTTTTTATCAAAGCTTTGTTAAAAAAATCTCAATATACTAAACGGAAAAATATAATCAAAAGTTTGTTAACAATCCAAAATAGTAAAAAAAAAATCAATATTAAACATTCAATAAGAACTCAAACTGAAGTCAAAACTATACTTATAATATTGCTATTGATATTTAATATACTAAATAAATGCCCATTCAATATTTATCAAAAGCACTCGTCAACATTAAAAAAAATAACTAGATCTTAAAAATATAGCAAAAAAATATTTTTTTAAAATTATAATATTATAATATATACAATAACAACTAACTTCATTACCCATGATCCCCCAATACCACTAAAACAACCATGGCATGTTATCCATACAGAGATACTCCAATAGACAAAGGAATAGTCTCAAAAAGTAATACATAACGCAATATTAGATGATGTTATTAAATATTAGTATAAATAACATCATTATTCACCATAATCTAGAAATGAAATTAAAACTATAAATTGAAAACACTTTTAACATTATTTGAACTAACCATCGATTTTCAACAGAATCACAAAATTGTTGATGTCTTATAGAAAACATGACAAATTCACAATAATAGTGGTAGGATTGAACAGATGTCGATACCATAATAGCAGTCATGTAATACCCCCACATTCCTACCTACTAAGCTCTTTTATAAGTGCTCAGTGACTCTCTCTATCTCTATCTCTCAGTATGAGTATGAGTACTTCAAATAATCTTTGCATTTGACCACTAAATGCATATAATAATATATTATACAATTATCTTGACATTAATTAATAATATACAACAAGACAAAGGTTTTAAAACGTTATACGTTGCAGTGTTGTAATATTGCAAATTACAAAAATGATGCAGAAGTTATTTAATTATTATTTAATATTTTTATAATAATTAAATCCTTAAATAGACAGTCAATCTGCATAACTAAACTAATCTTTATATTATACTATAACATAAACAATAACTTAATAATAATATATCGCTTCTTTTATGGTAAACAACCTTAGGTTTTGGAGAAGAAAAAAACTTCGAAATAAAGCCGTTTAAAGTTTTGAAGCGCAAAATATCCATATATATGAAAAGGGTAGGTTGCCGAAAAGATATTGTTGTTACTAATTTTCAATGATATCAGATTAAATATTAATAAAAAACAAACATACAATTATACTAAGAATAGTTTTACAGACACTATATTCTACCAAAAACACTTCAACTACTAAACTACTATAGTGTTAGTGACTACTACGTATCTATTGGGTTCCCTCAAGTTACCTTCTTGGGTGATGTAGGAGTTCTAGGTTTCTTGAGAGACGGCTTCTTGGGCGTGTCTATAACTCCACTGGATGAAGACAGACCTAAGTCATCATCACTCGAGTAAAGGGAACGTGACCGTCTTAAGGATCCCGTGTTGCCTGGTAAAAGATAAGCCATTCATGAAACACAATGTATTACATACATTACATATAAATAAAGTACATCTATATATATAAATGAAAAAATGAAAAAGAATATATTATAGAATATTTGTTATAGTATTTGGTCCACAAACACCACTTTGGGTATATTCATAAATAAAAGTGTATGCAGATTTTTTAAATATATCTAACATTATGTAATATTTCTTATATATACCTATATACTATATATAACTATAACTAAATTATCATGATCTACCTGCTCCGGTATTTCCTAATTTCCGTTGAAGTGAATCACCATGGAGTTCATCAGCAAAGCGGATCCTATCGGGGGTCTTTGGAGTAGTCACTAGAGAGAGCGTAAACACAATCAATGACAATTGCAAAAGATTAATTGTGTTTTATACATCACCGTAGCTAAAAATTATATTACCGGTAATTATTATACTAATTAATATTGTATAATTAAAACAATTGTAATTACAATATTATTAATTGATCATTCATACTTAATTATGAAACTATTATGTTTCACTATAGAGTATTAATATAAAAATTTAATTAATTAATAGAAAATTTAATGTTGAAAACACGTAATTATTTAAATTATACGAAACAGTAAAATATAATACTTTTAAATGTTTTACTACATTTTCAATATAATTATTTGTTAATAGTGAATTATTAGTTTACAATTATCAAACCAATATTTTTGTACGTAAATTTTTTATCTATTTTAATATATATAATAAATCTTATAATTTAATCTAAATCATTAAAGAATACATGTATACAATATGTATAATACAATACAAAGTAAATATAAAGTAAAAGAATGCATGTATAACCACGTACAATTATCAAAATAAATGAAATTTTCAATTAAACATAAAAGTAATGTGAAAAACTTGATACGTATCGTATGGTTTTTTTAATTTAGATAATTTCACATTACCACGTAACAAATTTCAGCGCTATAGATATATTTTGAAATTTCTAAATAAACTGCTCAATCGAAAACATTAGGGCATCGCAGCCTGTTGGTAATATAAATAAAACTGTTAAATGGTTGGAAATATTCGTTACTCAATTTAACCAGAGGATGATCGAATATTAATTTTTATTTATAGTGCAAAAAATTGTCTACACTTAAGTAATGATCACAACAATAATGACTTAACTAATACTTAAACATATGTTTTTATACTTCAGTAATACTTTCTCAACTGACGCGAAGCCCAATCTTAATAATACCGGTTTGACTTATGCTCTTAAGAATTTAGTTATGTATGTAAGGTTTAAATCTGTTGCACTATTAGAAATTATGAAAATGAAAATTTATTTGGTGAAAACAAATTATTTATAATGGATAATATCACACTTTTATCAGTCATATAAATTTATAATACGGATTATATTCATCTTATTTGTTTCAAAATTCTAGTAAACTGATTGACTTCCTTTAAGCTTTGTCCAAATAAAGAAAAGACTTGAACTCGCAAAGCTCTGATAATAATTTATAATAGTGATGGCTTACATCCCTAGAAATATTGATACTAACCAGTAACGGTAAATTAAAAGTATTACACAAACTGATTAAAATGAGCTGACAATTATTGTTCCAGCCAACATACAGTTTCATCATGGATCATTAAATTAACATTATACAAGAAATGATGGGGGAAATGATCAAAAATCTTTCATCAAATGAATTACAATAGAATAATAATTAGTTGGGGAAATATTTTACATCATCCGAAAGCTAAGAACAAGAACTTTTCAAATATAAAAATACAATATCGAAAGAATATTTCTGTAACCAGGTTCAAATGAACCATCTTTCAAATTACGCTATTGTATTCTTGTGGAGTAACCTAATTTATTTTCTATTGGATACCCAAAAACCATAAAATCACTTCTAATAAGATGTGTAGGCTTGTAGACATCACGGGGCACTCTATCGTCGTGTGCCGCTTCTATGGCTACACCTACCCTCCTGTGTTGGCGGATCAGGTTTCTTCTTCTTGAGGAAGCGGGTGCCCTCCCTCCCCGGAGTGGAGCTGTCGTCCCCCTGCAGGTAGCTCAACTTGGCTCGGCTCGAGGTCTGATACAGGGCCGCGGCCTCCGGGGTCGACATCTTCGAGGAGCCGGACGATCCTCCCCCGAACCGGTCCACCGCCGTCTCCTTCTGCTGCTGCTTCTTCCGCGCTGACGAGGACTTGTTGCTGGTCGTGGTTGTCAGCGAGATATCGAATTCACTGTCTGATATGGGCAGACTCAGACGCTCCACTACCGCCGCTGCCTGTGCTGGATTGCTGCTTGCTGTGCCACGGTGTTTTTTAATTAGATTAGTGGCATTGGTCATGAGTGAAGTTGTGGCCTGCTTCTTCTTATCGTCGCCGGCTGGTTTAGGGGAAGGTTTCTTCTTATCCGCAGCGGCAGCAGGAGTCATGGTCGTCGATGACGGCTTCTTTTTAAGGAATTTTTTACCCGTTTTCTTGCGACTGGATGCTTCACTACTCTCGGGCATTGAGATATCGCTGATCTCAAGTGACCTGCTTTCAGCCACTTTTGGATTGTTCCCGCTAGCTGTCTTCTTACGTAACGTGGCAAGATAGACCTGCAGCAAACATTCAATCAAACGGATATTATTAGAACTATAATTATTAAGGCATTTAAATATATTAATATGACAACAAAAAGACTTTCTGTTATTGAATTTAATATAACTAATACTTATATATATTATATAAAACTAATAATTAATAGTCACTAAATAAAATTTAATTTGAGATAATAATTAGTATTCAATAACTATAAATATTTTAATTAATATTAATTTTAATTAACATAACAATTTGGACGCAATATTAAGTTGTTAAGTATTTTAATAATAATTTTCCCAGCAACAAAGATAAAATATTTATTATCAACCGGTTTCAATGTATTCACAACTATCAAAGCGTTATTTTGTATTATTATATAATTATAGCATAGTTTTTATTCATCATAATTCAAAGATTTTCCAGATTTCTAAGAATCATTATACGAACCCAGTTTATCTTACTGAAGTCTATCTAATTAAATCCAGTACTAGAATCATTATCTATATAATTGTTATATTATTAAAGAATGAAAAGAACGCATACAAACAGTACAAATACATAATATAATTATCATCTAATTACTTCCGAAGAAAATTTTCGAGATTTCCATCTTGGAAAAGTTTCTGCTGTTTTTTAAGTTGCATTAAACTAAGGATTAAAACAATGTTTAACCTATGTATGAAGGAAAAAAATTATTTTTCAAAATACATTAAGTATTTTCAATATATAGAATATATTATATAGTAATATATCACATTTTGTAAGGCAACTGAAATGACTGAAATTTGAACATTCTAAAAAGTTCAAAAACATGATATACAACAACAATTCTTAACTATACACAAAATTTTAATTAGATAACAACTAATTCTTACATTGATGTCCTCTTCTCCAACGGAGGTCTTACTCTGGCCACCCCTCGTCCCTTGCAAGTGTGCTCTTGCTTTGGAGAGGGCAATGTCAGCCGACGATTGTCGCTTCATAGCTGGCAGCTGCTCAAGTAGATACGCTTGGCTTCTCAAATTACTTCACCGTGAAACTGAAATTTTATTACAATACATTAAATACTACCTTTACAATACTGCTTAAAAATACCGTTATTTTTTATATGCTTTAATTACTATTATTAATGACATTTTATATTAAATTAAATCGATTTGATTTGATTTATTCCATTTATATCCAAAACACAATAGTGATAGATATTTGATAAGTAGAAGTTATTTAACGATATTATTAATTTTAATTTAACGGAAAATAAAGCAACAAAATTATTAAATAATGTACTTACTATTGATTTCAAATATGAAATAATGTCATCGTCGGCTTCGGAATACCGACATGCAATATTGTAAATACCATGACTAGTGGAAAATGTAACTATTTATTAGTAAAATTAATAGAATTTATTACAATTATGAACTGGGGCATAAAAGAATGGAAAATTAGATAATATGGAGTGGTAGATGTTATAAATTTAAATAAATACAATTAAATCAACCTAAACCTATTGTTTAGACCAATATATTTAGAGCTATAATTAGGACACAACTATATTTGACGATTTTCGTGTCATTAACTACCACGATGGTGCGGTTCAGTTTGACATTTTTATTCCTTTACCATTCAATCTATCTTCATTAAATCGTCAGTAGCCTTTTAATAATTCAATTCATAAGACGTATATGTGTTTTACTGTTTTATACATTATCTTAATAGAATCAAATAACAAATAATGGTACTTAGAAAAGCTATTAAACAAATCCAATTTTGAATATATTGAATTTACTTAACTAAATGAATATATAATATTTATTTATTATACGAATTTATTAAAACACTTAACCTACTTAAATTATTTTAAAAAGGTAGAGCAATCTCACGATCAGATCTACATATGGAAAACATAATTTTCACTAGCCTACAAGTAAATAAATTTAAACAAAACAAAACGAAAGACATTTGTAAGAAAATCTTTATTTACTTTTATGTAAGGATGGAAGAAATAAATATAACATGTATAACCTCATCTCTAATATATTAAAGCAACACTGACTGACAACCACATTGCAAGTATGTTCAAAAGGAAATAAGTCAAAGTATAGGGTGAAAAATCACGGAGTGTATGATATTAGTAATAGTGGTGTGTCTATATAGCTGAGACAAAGTTAAGAAACATTCGTTTATTTTACAATAATAACTACTGCGTGTTGAAGGAACAAATTTCGGAGTAGCCTATAATTATGTAGGCAATGTACACTGACAAGGCGTCCAAATAGATTTAATGGAGAGTACAATAACTCACTGTGGTATCAAACAAGAATAATATAAGGATTAAAATTGAAATATATTATATATGGAGATTAAATTATAGTTCGTCAGTCTGATTATCAACGGTTATAAAGGGTGTAAAATAACACCGACTTTACCATGTATAAAAATATAAGTATTTTTTCTTTATGGACGATTTTGATAAGTTCTGTAGATTCTGAATCTGAATTGAGCTTAAATGAATGGTTACTTAAGATGAATAGAATCGTCAACATTTTAATATTTTTTTATTGATGCCACCGGAAGTAAGAATGGATTATAATATGTGGTTCAAGTGTGATCAATACAAGTCACACGAAATATAAACAACATAGAAATGATATAGACATAGCAGTTCTAAGAACTCAGAACTGATGATAAACAATAATTATGCATATTGGTGTGAGGTAATTCTAGTCAACAAAATGATTCAATGTTGATATTATGTACAGAGCATTGTGAGTTGAAGCGCGATCCATTGATGATGATAAGTTAGAACAATAATATGAAGTAACTATAATGAATCATCTATGACTATAATGATGGGCAAATACTCTTGGCATTCTGACTGTTACATCAGAATAAAATTACTGATCATTACGGCATAAAACAGACGGAAAGCACAAGGTGAGTTTTTACATAATATAAGGGACATTGTTCAGGCGCCATATCTAACTTTGTTATTAACGTTTGGCACGAAGTTAATTAACGCGCGGAATGTTGGTAAATAAAAGTCAGTCAATCGAATTAACTATTAACATAATAATATATTGCAATATAAACATTCGATTTGTCGCTCGTGTAAAACATAACAATAACATAAGCATGTGTTATAGCTTATTATGCATGCATTATGAAAACAATTTAACTTACATATTAAATTCAGTAGTGGCTCATGAATAACCAATATTTAACAACAGATTACATATTTTCATCGTTAGTAGTATATGACTTGTGCATAACACTTTTAAAAAGTGTTATACAGTTGTGTCTAATGTGAGAGTATTTTGTCACAACCAGTGAAAGACGTGTAATAAAACATTTCAAAAGACTGCTGATGTCTGTGTTTTGTATTATAATTAGCATCATAAGCGATGAAAGTCTAGAAGCACAAAACGAGTAATAACAGACGATCCTACTAGAAGTCGGCAATCAATTAGTTATGTAATTTCTTAAGCCTACATTTTGGTAAACTTTTAGCGAGCATAGGATGAGACCTACGATAATAAACAATATTATAAAAAAAAATACTTTTTTATAATAATATTTAAAAAATTATAATTCTATTTTTATGTACAACATCAATATGATTTATACTTTGTTATTTATACATTATTAACAATATTAAATTATTATCTGCTTTTCAGCGTTTATTTTATATTTATAGATTGTATATTTATTAAGAAGCATTATTTTGAGCGTATTTTTTAAGGTTATTTTCATAATTATTTTAAGTGTAATATTATAGAAATATTACATTATTCTAAAACACATAGTATAATATATTCGTATAATTAGAATTATAAAAATTTACAAATTATAATTATTGCATACTACTCTTTATCTTATAAAAATTATTTTAACCGATAAAAGTAGTCATTAACAGGAGAAACTAGGAGAAACACCAAAAAACCCACTTAATGTAAAACACGTTACTCTTTATCACGCTATAAACAATGTGCACAACTTCCGCTTCAAAGAGTGAGCAGGGGATGCAGCCGTAGAGGCCCGACCAGCCAGCCAGCTAGTCGAGGATGTGGAAGAGCAGCTCGAGCACGAGGGGTCCCCCGTGTATCTGTGCAGCCCGCGGGTGCAGCACCGGCACGAGACAGGTGTCCAGATCGTTGAGGCAGTAGCCGGGGAGGGGGAGGCCGAGCACGTGGTCGCGATTGGAGCAGCCCACCTCGTAGCCCACCTGCTCGGGGTCTAGAGTGACGCGGACTGCGATACGGACCATATCCTGCTCTCGCAGCGGGCCCAAGTGGCTGCCTATCGCCTGTATGCGGGGGGGGGGGGGGGGGGGGTG
>JAUZND010078423.1:0-16292 GCA_034780555.1 Coelogynopora nodosa | reverse complement strand
GAAGATTGTCTTGTGGTACGATCAGTCTCTTTCACCTTAACCAAACTTTGAATATATGGAGGGCCTGCTTTATAGATTTTTAAAAAAATATATACGTTTATACGACATAATAATATGTTTAGACCTAATAAAAGTCAAATAGAGGCATATACTGATATTTAAAATTAATGAACAACTCGTCTCTGTATGTGTCACTTTGTGGCACTAATCAAATGAAATTTTCGATCAATACTATTGGATTAATAATCAAATCGAGTAAAAGGACTACTGTGATAACTATTTTCTCTAGTTTATAAAATTTTACTTTAAAATATATATTTAAGCCAACGCGTGTTCTTCGGCGCAAGATTTATTTGTCAACTTACTTTATCGCAGATTTATTTTTAATTATATTTTACATAAGCATACGTAATGTTTCTAATGTAAATGTTCTTGTATTCCTCAAACATCGCTGACACAGATATTCCCAGTACTCACTGTTTGCTATGTCACAATAATTGCTATATATACTAAATATTTTTTAACATTCAGACTACAGCGGGGCGCAATGTTCCTATAACAGTTGCCCTGAAGCGTGGCATGATCTCTCCCGAGGGCCAGTGCGATGTTCGGCCTGCCAAGGAGCTCTGCCATCCCTCGGTCATCAAGACCCTTGTCAACGGGCATGCTGCCGTGTCTGGTCCCACTCCACCAGTCACTGCCGGGAATGGGGTCTAGGCCTCCTTCACCTCCCCCGATCTTGTACTAAACCAATTCCGCCTAGAGATCCACAACATAATTCACCCACTCTTGATACTACCACCTATGCATTTATATCTTATAGCAGCAAGCAGAACTCCGTTAGTAGTAATTTGTCTGTTATATATTTATGATATTGATTTTTATTATTCATCGTTCCATTAATCATCTTAACCATCACCCAGCTTTTCTGTCTTCCTATAATTTTTGTTCAATGCGTGCCATACAGCTTCAGAGAGTCATACTCGCCTGATGGCCTGTAAAACACTCATTGCAGTCTTTTTTAAACAATACTATCGATAATTTAAAGTAACATATTCAGGGGTTCTATTAGTTAATTCAGGCAACTAATATTCGATACTATTATAGTATGAATGCAAAACTCGGGGATATCGTTTTTGTATTACTTCTATGTTATTGATATTATGCACATAACCATTCTGTATAAAGAGAGAGTCACTGATATAATAATTATCTTTTCTATTGTTTTGCTGTGTTCTTTATTTGCAATATGTTAGTTTTATTTGTTACTTAACTACTCCAATAGTTTCAATATGTTGCTGCCATCTATATAATTTGTTAACTTTATTTTGAGTTTCAATCTGATTGTTTGGTAAAATTTAATTAGCTGCTGTTAATTGACTAATTTCAGAGATTTTTGTTGTCATTTTCAATATCATTGTAATCATGTAAGTTTGTACATATTGGCTACATTCCTTAGCCATCAGCTGTATATAGCTAAAAATTGTTTTTATGTCTAATACATGATTTAGATGACTCTTGTCACTAGTCTTTTATTTGCTGTTCTTCAATCTTTAACTGTATTTGATTAATCAAACCAAATACTGTCTTAAACCACGATAATGTTATGAATAAAACTATTTTATGGGATAGTTATTGATGGTTGTTTTAGGCTCACTTAAAAATTTATTGTAATTATATAGGATTCTATAGTGTAACTCTCATTTGAATGATGTAATGTACTTAGCCGCATTATTATCATCGCTACTTCTGAGATAATGTATTACTAAATTTCATTTACCTAAATTATTTGTATAACGTCTTAATAACTGGGGCTATATTAACTACTGCAAAATATTTCTTACATATATACACATTGTTTTCTTATAATTGTTGTTGCTTTTGTAACATTTTTAGTACTATTAGTATTATTTATTTTTAACTCCGGTAAATTGGAAGTTATCTATTAATACATGTTCGTTTTGTGAATACTAGTTTTATTTGCGTCCTTGTTTTCCTCTATTTGTAATACATTTGGCAATATATACTTCTTTTTGTGTGTGTTCTTGCATTAAGTATATTGAATATTATTACATATTTCTCTTTACTAACATCTTTTGTTTTGATCTATAATTTTTACGATTATAAACTGGAATAATCAATTTATTAAAAAAATAATGTCATTTCCACATCTGTCTATGTCTGGTTTACGTCATTGGTGTATTTTGACATCCGTAGTATATATTTATGACGCTGACTGATAGTATTAAGAATAAATACATTTTATAGTTTATATTTAAAGAGGTTGAAATCACCAATCAATACTACTATTGAAATATTTAGTGATGCTTGTAAATTCATTTAAATTGTAAAAAAATCATCGTTTTTAAGGGTTAAATTAAAAATCTAAATATATTCCATTGCTATTCATATTTGATCACTTCAAAAAATATAAATAGTAAAACTATAAAATTTATTGTTCATTTAAAAATTATACATGTTTTGATTTTCTGCTCATTTTGTTACATGATTAAATATATGAAAAGATTTTTCATAGAAAATGGATCAAAGACTATTAATACTTAAAGATATAAATAAGCTAAAATCATGCTCATATTACTTTGTAGGTAATATATTATTTTATATCAATGTACATTTTTGGTTCTACGTTGTTTTTAATAGATACACCAGTTTAACTAGCAACATCCTATCATTTAGTATATTTAAATATATTTGATTAAAAACCAGTTCAAAGTCAATACATTGTAGGATAACCGTTATTTAGTTATGTCACCAATATTTGTGTTCTACTAAAGTAGCATTATTTAATTTCTACTTATAAAAACTACAGTAGTGTTCCACATTTTTATGATAATTATATAATTTAATACGTTGATACCAAAAATAGTTAATATTGCGTGCAGTATTTATTGCAGTATTGCGTGCCCCCCCCATTATTGGAGCAGCATCATAATAGTATACAGTACGGTAAACGAAAGAATGATATTTTTTGGTAAAATGAGCAATATCATATTCTGGCGGCATAGCTCAAATAGTATTTAACACTTAAAATGTTTTTTGATAAGTATACCATATCTAGCAGGTGCGTATGCAGGATTTTCAAAGGTGGGATTTCCAATAGTTTAGACGCCAAAATTAAAGTACATATTTGTCAAACTTTTTCGCACTTTAGTGTACATATAGCTACTAGTTATTAACTGGATTTTATACAATGTATTGTTCATAATCACAAGTCAGTGCAGAGTTAAATGTTATAATAAATACTTGTAAATGTGGAAAATATAAATACGGTAACAATTTCCTATTTAGATAGGGGTGCACTCGGTTTTTTTCTAGGTTTAAATTTAATACAATTGACAATAATTAGGACAATTTTCAAAAAATATTCTCGCTTAATTAGGACAATTATATATAATATAGGTACTCATGTTGATTTATTTGTACAAAAGTCTTATTCTGAAGAAATTCAAGTAATTCAAATTTTTAATGAAAATGTTTCATTATGTATCTCAATTTTAATGAATTTTTATATCAAATAATTTTACGTGGATAACCTTTCGTCCGTGGGCATATTTTGTAGGGTTTGCTCCGTGGATGGGATATTTTACCCTCCCCCCTTAGAAAAGCAAACTTCCTATCATCCGATTAGGCTAAAATTTGGTATTAATAATTATATACCTAAATTGCTTCTAAAGTTTTGTGGACTATTTTTATTTTCAAAAGCGCGGGGTGATAAATGGGGGTTTGGGGGCGAAGCCCCACTGGGGTCCAGGGGCAGCCCCTGGTGGGAGGTTAAGAGGGCGAAGTCCCCCGAAATTTTTACAGAAATTATTAAGAGGATATTTTGGAATCTATTATAAATTAAATCATGTAGGTATAAACAAAACGTCAACATTTTTAATAAAAACAGCATTTAATTTACATGTATTTTATATATTCAATTACGATCGCGAAGAGAGCACATTTTATTAAAACTTTGTTTAGATAGTATAAAATTGATTAAAAAGGGAAAATAAAGCCACTAAGTTTTCCTATTTTTTATAGAATTTTTAAAAAAATTCCCTGATTTTAACTTCTATTTTTCTTTCTCTGATTCAAAAAATCATAGTCATACATTATATCGTTCCATAAAAACTCCATTTCTTTGACGAAAAAATTAGTATAGGACGAAGAGTAAACTAACACTAAAAAATCATTTAAAGATTGACAGTACATTAATTAACATGTGACAGATTTAGTCTTTCAGAAGATTCTTTCGAAACTCTTATGTAACTACACTAAAATTAGTATAAGTAATAATGTCGATATTGTACCACAACAATATGGTGGATTTAATCAAATCATGCGTTAAATTACAGTATGACAAAGAAGTTGCAACAAGGGTGAAAACTTAATATTTAGAAAATGTACTCTAGGTCAACTTGACACACTCGAGTCATAAAAGTGTGATTGTATATGGACTCTATACTAGCACATCCAACTAAATCAATAAATAACTTATCGTATATAGATATACCCCTCAAGTACATAATTGTATTCAGTAATAAGTATACCATAAAATACTATCGTAACTTAACTCAAATGAAATTATACTAAGTTAACTCTCTAAATTAATAATTTTGAAAAAATTAATGCTGCAACGGAGTGATTTTGTGGTTTTATTATTTTGAAAAAATGACAAAAGTAATGATTTTGAAAGTATATATAACTTGTTAACTGCAGTAATTGAAGAATGTACATTTTTTTAATTTTGAATTAAGCAATTCAATACAAGTAGAGGTGGATAATTTAAGCGAAACAGAACTACAATATAGAAAATCATAAACTAAGAAATTACATATATATACTTTTTCGTTATTTACTATGGAAAAGAATTAGTCAGAACACATCAAATAAGCTAGCATTCTTAAAAGTGCTAGTTTTTTTTCACAATAACCTCTGAAAGTACTTACAGGAATGGAAAACATACAATATACTATAATTGGTGTAGTTGTAAATGTTGATAATAAATGTTATTGCTCACAGAATGAAGCACATAGTACAATATATAATTTCCAGCTGAACACAGGCATCTTCCGAAATTAACTTCCAAAACATCGCACATAACAAACCACAAAATAAAATCTTGTATTACAATAAAGCTAATGCATGTAGATGTATGTGTGTATATAGTTAATTCAGTAAATTTTTTATATCAACTGAAGTAATTTTAAAAATAAGAATTGATAATAAAAACGGAAACAGCACAATATGTTTTCTTATAAATTACATTTTCAAGTAAAACAGTAAACAATGTTCGGGAAACAAATTACGAAAATATATATTAGGTTATCATGTGGCAAATAAATTAACTTCGCATCACCAAATAATGTCTTATTGGCTGAATATTGTCGAGCAAACAGTCTAGGATCAAAGTGTTTCAAAGATTATGGGTCGTTTTAACAACAGCCAGTCTTCTTTTTTCATCACAGTTAAATTGTGACACTGGCAGTAAATGATAGATAACAACTAGCCTTCCTGGCCAAAATCTTCTGTGAACTTGCGTAGTTTCTTAAGGTCATCTTCGTTGACCGTTGGCTTCGATCGAGTTAGGGAGTTTAGCATATCGTGCTGGAAGTAAAAAGAAAACAATACTATATCATGTAATGACTAATTTCGGGTTAGTCAGAGATAAGTAATACCAGGATTCGTTTAGAAAAACTAAAGTCAAATTCTGTGGTATGATACTGTTAAATCTATTAGATAACATTTTGCTACAAAAATGGTGTATTTCAATCAAAGTTTGACAAATTGCACAAAGTTCTATATAAAATTTCACTTCGTGCATTATTTTACTAAGATGATCACTTTTTGTAAAAGTGTGCATAGAATGAATAAATGAACAGAATAAAATTGACGACACAGACAACTTTTTTTCATGTTTTTTACAGAATTTATATAAGAAATATGAATGCTAAAAACTTCTGTTTTCGTTAAATGATGGACCTGTAAGCAGACATATCATACACTTAATAAAAGAACACGTTTTGGTGACAGGCTGAACTTTCCCTAGAGTGAGGTATTATGGTGTCATCAACTATGTAAATTTACTTATTTGATATATTTTCAAAAATAAAATTTTCTCACAAAATGACTAGTATTTATTTATCAGTTACTTAATTATTTTGAGGCTTACTTTCTTAACTTTTAATCATTAATGACATAATTATGATGATGTTATTAATGATAAAAAATAACGAAAAAACAATTAGGACTTCTTCGTCGCTAAATAAACAATTAACTGACATATTTAGAATCGCCGAAAAAGAATGTACACCATAATGTACTAGATTGACGGAGAATATTAAACGTATGTTTAACTTGGTGGGTCAATTATACGCAAGCAACTATCCGGTTAAATAGGGTTGTTTGATTCCCTACAGTCATAATTGATAATGTCTGTGCTTAGCGTAAAAAAGCGCCAAATTTCCGGGTTATTCAGGTTTTACTGGACACCCTGCTGCTAGGGTTAATATTCAGTCAATATTTTATGTAAAACGTTTGGCATTTAGAATTATACTGTAATATATTTAATACTTAATATTAAATATTAATATTTAATTGTATATGTCATATGTTATTATTTATAACTGTCAGTAAGATCTATATAACCATATTTTTATGTTATGTAACAATTCACAATTAAAATAGAAAAAAGACGATAAGAAACATAGTCAACTTTTAGATTAAATATTGCACATAATACGATATTTATTTCTATTCATGATAACAGAACAAGTTTTCCTAAAAAGATTAAATTATAAATTTAATATATATTATAATTCCGTTACAACATTTGAAACTTTTTTAAAGAAAATAATATACGTTTTTGAATCTGTATTTTCAATGGCGTAAGATTAAGTCTATTGCATTATACAATAAATTTATTGAAAAACTATAACTATACATTGCACAATACAGTACCAGTTACCTAAACATTTGCTTACTTGATAACATAATAATAGTTCACTGAAACAGACTTTTATGCCAAAATGTTTTAAATAAGAAGGTAATGTATAGTAGTAATTACTGTTAGCTATTCACTCAAAATAACTATAAGTAACTATTTACATGTCATAGTAAGGTACACGATCATGTCAAAATTAGTAGCTGTATAATAGAACAATCCAATTGTGGAAACATCTGTTATTATTTTGAATAATTATTAAAATTAAACAAAAATCACACTTTTAAAAGTTTTATATTTGATCATCGTACAATAAATTATAGAAATAACAATAATATTATAAATGATTCGTGTAATCTATTTCACTCAATATTTATTTAATTTTATATAAATAATATTATTGCGATTATTTATTAATGGAAAAAACACGCCACGGAAACATATTACTGAACTATCTCAAAATATGTCTATTATTCAAAATTAGGATTGAAAAAATATCGAACAGCGTACCATGTTGACTACAGGCTCAAGCAATTTGTCCCCGGGTACATCAGTCCAGCTCATCTCTAAGCCGTTTGGATCTCCTGACGAACAGGGAGTCAGATAATCATGCACCATTACGTTTGAATCCTCGCGAGAAGGGCCCGAAGCCTTAAAAGAACAGAAAGAAATTAAGGTTGACAATTTCAATGAAAGATGAAGGAGTTATTACATAAAATCTAGAACACGATATCATCTAAGCATACAGATCTCGATGAAAGTTAACCTCAATTAATATACCAAATAAATATGATATGATACTAAATTAAGAATGGTTGAAAAATAGAAACGTAAAATTCGTATGTATACTATTGTATTTAGCTTTGACAACTAAACAATTATTTATTTAGAAACTCAAAATAAGTTTTATGTGATTAATCTTATTTCATGTTTCACACTATAAACATCGAGCATATTTTGCTGGGGTATTTAGACCTTTTCTATATTGACCATTCGTAAGTGACTAAAACATATCTGGACAAACTAGCTATACAATAAAATTTAGCACAATTAATGGACCTTTTATTGAATAGAAATAATACCATAAATATGTTATCTTTATATCTAAAATAAATTCTAGCAACTAAATGTTTTTAATAATCGTTAATTAAATACTAATACAAATTACCTTCTTGAAATGCGTGGCAGTTTGTACTTTGCGTACAGGCATCATAAGAGCGTCTCTCACAAGGATACTAATATCAGCACCAGAGAAGCCCTTCGTACGTTTTCCAAGCTCCTGGATATCAGAATCAGTCAGTGTAGTTTCAGTATTGCCCAGGTTTAGTCGGAAGAGTGTTGATCGGCCATGTGCCTCAGGAAGGGGGATGTAAATCCTTTTCTCGAAACGCCGACGAATAGCCGAATCAAGCGTCCACGGAATGTTAGTGGCTGCGAGTATTAGAACATTTTCATTGTTACTTCCAACACCTTGCATTTGAACCAAAAACTCAGTTTTAATTCGACGGGCTGATTCGGATTCATTCTCACTTCTAGAACCACAAAGAGAATCGATTTCATCAATGAAAACGATGCTAGGTCGGTTATCACGGGCCATTTCGAAGAGATTCTTAACGAGTTTTTCACTCTCTCCGAGCCACTTACTGACCAGATCAGAACTGGATACGGAGAAAAAGGTCGAGTTGTTAGCTTCAGTGGCCACTGCCTTTGCAAGGAAAGACTTGCCGGTTCCAGGTGGCTGCAGGTGTAACGAAAATAAAATTATTACATTATGTCAAAATACATAACATGGATAAAATTATGTTATTTCAATGACTAAATTTACTTTTCAGTAAAGACTGCATAAAGTATACAACAATAACATTGCAAGATTAACATTAAGTCAAAATAAAACCTGTTTGAGTCTATTAATAGACAGGGTATCCACGTTTTCTCAAACAAAATTGAATATATTCGAGCATACAATAGAAAAAAATTGAGTATACTATATGTATAATTTTTTATATTATCTAGATGATAAGGAGACATAGTGATAGATTTCACGTCAATATTGTTACAATATAGGGATAGATTTTAAGGACACATGTAGTTATTATTAAGTCAAGCAACACTCTCCAGAGTTTTGACCAATTCTGCAGCTCACTCTTATTCTTCATGCAACTCCTACAATGCAGTGGCTTTTTGTTTGCATTGTTCGGCTGTAGAATTCTTTTGTCATTAATACTAATAGATATAATATTTAGAAAACCTACAGATTTTAATAACTCACTAATTGCTTTCAGAAGACCTGCAGCCACCTGACGTCATAAAAATACAGCACCAAAATAGCGCGTTTTTTGTCATACTAGAATCTTACAAGGAATACCACCTGACACTTTTGAGAAATCTTGTTTGAGGAATTCCTCAAACATTACTACATACTCATCAGTCTTATTCAAAATGTTTACAAAAATCTTTCCCAAGAAAGTGAGAAACAGCGAAACAAAGCATTCTGAGTATAAAAAATTCTATGAATACAAATAAAAATCGCGCAAACAGGAATTAAATCGAGTATAGGTACGAATTTCGAGTATACGTGGAAAACCCTGATAATATTGATGGGACACTAATATTATGTATTAGTTTATTTTAGTAGAAAGCAGTGGGCAATAACGTAACTTTTTCAATGTATAATAATAATTTGATATTAAATTTATCCACGACGAATTAAACACAACTAAACACAATAATTATTTAATTATCATGTACCAATATTATATTTTTGGTGAAATATATTATATTTGAATATATAAGGAGAAAGAAAACAAAATCTCATGTTTATTATAAATGGCATGGATTATAATAGACAAAATTTATGAACAACACGAAACAATCTACTAATTTTAAATAATAGTAGTATCGATCAACTTATATTGAAATAGAGAAAATTACATTACTTTAGCATAATTTAACATAAATATTGTGTAGTTATTTAAATGTAACTATTTTTATATTTGACAAATTCACGTTCTTAGCTTTCTATGTAGAACACTTCCACAGTTTTAATTATATAATAGGCCTATATCTCCTGTAATTTCCCTGATTATAGGAGCTCCGAAAAAGCAGTTTTTCATCTTAACTACTACTATTTCTATAAAAGGAAGTAGTGTCAACTACAAACCTTACAGCATTAACTCCACCAAATTAAGAGTATGCAAAATAGCATTAATAGCTACCACATTGTACATAACTATAATATATAGATAGTAACCGCTATAGATTCATGATTTAGCCTAACAAATGTAATTACATACAAGATTTAAATGCTAAAGAACTTAAAGCGCGCGCAGATATAAATAGGTATATTCAATAAGATCATTGTATATACCAAATGGGCACCAGCAACATTATTGACTCAATGTCTGTTGTTTCTTAGGCAAAACAGTATCCACCTCTGTACAATTACCTTGACACCATAATCATATTTACATGTCATGTAAAAATTACTCAATACAACAATATTATTTACTTATATTATAAAATAGAGAAAAAAAATTGTTTACATCAAAAGAGAAGAGTATTGCAAATGTGTAGCCTACAACCTATTTTAGGGAAATATTATGAGTATGACCATATTATCAACAAAACAAATGGTAAATATTAGTTTCACTTATTTCACAAAAAATCTAATCTAATTAAGGACTAGTATTGAATGCTTATTGACCAAACTCTCTAGATGCTTTGATAGTCCTATCTATAAAAAAATTTTTATTAATGAATAAACAAAATCGGAAATTCTTGATATAATATATATCTTCTAAAGATGATATATAAAAAAACAGATCCATTATTTAAACAATAAATATACATGAAATACGCACTCATCTAATCATTATGTATCTAATGTGGGTTAGACAATAAATAAAATCAAATCGGCACTCTTATCAAATTAATAATGGCGGTAGCAAAGAGAAGATACCCGTAAATTAATGAAGCATTTATCTCACCCCATACAGAAGAATTCCACGCCACGGTGTTCGCTTTCCCGTGAAAAGATGTGGAAACTTGATCGGCAAAATAACTGCTTCCTTGAGTGCCTCCTTGGCACCCTCTAGACCCGCAACATCATCCCAGTGAATGTTTGGCTTTTCCATAATAATGGCACCTGATAACTGATTCTGAAACTTCTTCTTCTCCTTATTGTCGTCATCCGAATCATCCTTACTATCTTTCTTATCATCTTCTCCATCTTTTACCTTTTTCTTACTGGTGTCTTTGCCAGATACATGTGTCTTTAACTTTTCAGCGCGGTCTAGATACTGAACACATTTGGCACGAATTGTGTCTTTCGCTTTCTCAGAATGCGCTTCATCTAAAATAATGAAATACGAAAATATATAAGCGGTGACTCTACCTAACTAACACGTATGGTATCATTGACTTTGATTTCCATAACAACTACAATAAAACCATTTCTCTGAATTGTCCTTAATGATAGTAATCTTTCGATACTTAACTTGTCAATGTTATCACCATATTATAAATATTGAAAATGAAAACAAATATTCTAAAATCGTCGACAGGATACACAACATATGGCAGATTGATACAATTTAATACATTCACATAACAAATATATATTTAAAAAAAAGTACAATATCGTACTTAGAAACTATTAGAAAAGAAAAAGTCACAAGTTGGTATATTTCGTTGGTGTGGGGTACGATCTGCTGATGAGTCCTAATAAGGACGAAACAGTGCTGTCCAGATCTCCCTGCCGATGAATATGCTTAAGTAATATATTTGAAAGGTTCAATTTTTTGTTACTTTTTCTTTTCTAACAAATATATATTGATGTGATTATTTAATATTTTTATTTTGTCATTGAATATCAAGTGTATACATGTGTATTAGTCAAACAAAAAATGTAATATTATATAGGATTGATATAAATATATAACCCATTATAGATTAGGCTAATATTAAAAATATCAACATTAACTAATTAATCATCAATAATAATAAATAATGAATGAAAATAAACATAACAAGTTAGAGGTTTAAATTAAGACTGAATTGGAATTAAAATATATACAAAGAGAAAAAATTACTTTTAATTCCAAAAGAGACAGACTCACATTTAATTGCATGAAGAAAATACTCCACTCCATGTTCATAAAGTTTCAATGCTTCTTCATAGTTTTTAGCCTTGTCTTCTTCAGTAGCTTTTGTTACAATATCAATAGCTTTCTGAAAAACAATTACTGATTTATAATCACATACACAATTATATATTCATATAATATTAGATATAAAACTTATAACTATCTAAATTGTGTATACTAATGGACTTTAATCATTAAGTTCTATGTATAACTAAATATAAAAACGCATATGAATAATAAAGTATACCTATATTAGTTTGTTTTTTTGTGAGATGTAGAAAGAATGAATTAATAAAATTACTATTTAATAATATAATAACTTGATGTCACAATTAATAACAATGAAGTCAACAATGAGATCACCATAAGTATTGAAAATAAAACTATGTTACAATTGTAGCAATTTTAGGTTCTTTCATCCAGTCATCAATTGTAGTTTTATATTGTAGTTTTATCAATAATAATCGAAGTAAGTAATTTATTACAGATAATGAAACACATTATTACTGATTTTCATGTCATATGCAACCAAATATCGAAGTATAGCTAACATTTTTGAAAATGAAAGAATAATTCAATCTTGAATTTTCAAATGGTTCACCTGAAAACCTAAGATTTTTCACTTACACTATTTTGGCAAAATACTAGCGAAATATTTATAAATAAATGCAATATATTATATTACTTTTGTTTTTAAAAACAAAAAAGTGTGTAACAATGTTGGATGAATGCTTTTCTTTAATAAAAACCATGGAATACTGGGAAATATGTAAGTGATTATTTGGATGAGCAGCCAGCCAATCAATAGAATGCATTAGAATTCAACAATCTTCTAAGTGTATATATTGCCTAGGCATTTTACAAAGTGACTGATTAAGAACTATACCATTAACATATTTATACAGGTTAAGTAAAAAAACATATACACTGTTATATACAGTTTATAATAAAAGTATACATTCTGTATTGTAATGCCACATTTCCTTGTATTTCAATCTGATTGGTTATCACAGCCCAGTTGAATACATAAGAAGAAGTCATGATTTGACTCTACTCGATTTTGTTTACTGAAGACTATTGAAAGCAGTCAGAATATCAGCGAGAAAGTAAAAAGGCTATCAGGCAACTCATGAAGAAGCACATGGGAAACTAGCGCAATATTTGGTGGAATGGACATCCAGTCTACCTTCAAAAGTGTTTACCACAAAACACAATTGGTGCAGAACAAACTGCAAATAATGCCATGGAGACAAGAGCTGGTGAAGCTGGAAAATGAACAACACTTAGATCCAGGCTAAAAATTAGAACAATGGCATTCCGATTTTGGGGACCAATGAGTTTCAATAAAGTTTTATGCTTTATTATATTATCCAGTTCTATAATGTACAAGACCATAACATGTTTTACACATTGAACAATATATATATATACATTACTTGTCCCTCTACTCTATATATATTGATATATTACATGCATATCTCTGTTCTCATATAAATATGTTCATTCTCAACCATAGATGTTGTATCACTGTTCACTATTATCTTGCAGATAATATTATAATATCAGCTACTGTTTTAAAGAATTTAAACCCCTTTTAAATCCGCCACACTGTCAATAGTCCCTACTATTTCATTGCAGTGATACCACTGCACTTTCAATAGCTTTCACGTATCATGCCCTATTGACAGTGCAGTTACTGTCAAAAGACCAGATAATGTAATATATGATACTGACAGTTAATGTTTTCATCCATTGCATTATAATTTTGAACTAACTAATTTAAAATCTAATTTTTACTTGTGTTCTTCATTCAGGTTAACAGATCTGCCATAACAGAAAGGACTGAAATCTTCAAGATTCACATACTTCAAACATGTTAAATTAAAATTTTATATAACTTTATCCCCACTCCACAACCCCTCTTTCTCTTACAATAAAGAAACTTTTGGCAACCTTTCAGTTTCATATTTGGCATTCAAAAAAAGTCTGAAATATACACAAATTCACAAAATCAAAAATTATCCCTATTCAAGAGATGATTTTATTGTTAATTATGTGACCTTGATGATTATAAAACATTATATTAATTAAAAGTATTAGGTATGTAAAATATATATTATTATAATACTGACCATATGTATCTATCTGAACTAATTAATATTTCAAGTTCAAATACTTATTTTAAAATAAAGCAATAAAATCATCCTATTAATTAGCAGTATTTTTTGTATTGATTTGATAAATTCAATTACATATTACACTTTTTTGCATGCCAAATACAAAAGGTTGCCAATTTTTTAAACCATATTCTACATAATTATTTATGTTATAAACTTCAGACAGTTAAATTTAACTAGTTTTAACCATTAAAATTATTCACAATTATTGAAAAATAAGTATGCAGTAAAAAAATTGATATGTTATACAGATTATGATTTACCTAGAGACTTTTAAATAAGGCCATGGGACACATGGGAGATTTCAGGTATTTAGTAAACTGGGAGGTATGCAGTTATAAATAAAAACCAGTACTGATTTCACAAAAACCAACGCCTATGCAAATTACTTGAATAAAACTCGATTCAGATGCCAAATAAACTGATGGCTATGCTAAATACCTTAGATAAAACCCAATGCCAATTCTACAACAACTGAAGCTGATGCCAATAAATATATATTTTTAATTTATTTTACATAGTTGTTATACAGGGTGGCCCAGAAGTAGTCAGCCCCATGTTAAATTGGTAAATTGAGTAGGGTTAGTAACATGATAAGCTTTGCCGAATTGTAGTTTGCGTCATTTCTCGATATCATGACTGTTTAAATGCAGATGTTGGACACTTTGAACACTTGCAATAATACTAATTGTAATCTAATTATCATCTTACTAACATGGGGCTGACTACTTCTGGGCCACCCTGTACTTCCAGCTGCAGTCAAAATAACCACAATTTTATAATTATAGCAAGCAGAAATACTTATAATACACTTATACATTAATGAAAATTTAATACAGATACTTTAATTATATTATAAAAAAACATGTTTCTGAGTAAATTATTTTACATAGTTGATATACTTATGGCAGCCATGAAATTAACTACAATTTTATAACTCTGGCAAACAGAATTACTAACCAGAAATACTTATAGTATACTTACACATCAATACTCAATGAAAAATGAATACAAAATTGTTAATTATGTTTCTGAGTAAAATATATTATATAATTACTTGGAATCACATTTTTTGTTATTTTAATGGCTGCCGAAGTATAACAACTACACCTATATGTTTAGAATAAAATTATGCCACTTATATCACTTTCTTGTGTTTTAGATATATATATATATGGTCCATCCCATAACATATCCTCTCAATGCAGTTACAATTAATATAGGAAATATCATCATTAATAACTAACTCTGATTCCATTCTAATTATTCCAATTCTGCTATGTGAGCATTGGATAAGATCACAAGATAAGTATAACAAAAACTATATGTGTTGATACAAATAAATCAGTTTTATCTTATTTTCTGGTATTTACTTTTTCATTAATGTGATTATTTTGGACCAAATTAATTCAACAGCAAAATGAGATAACTCACCTACACAGTCATTATATTATCATTTATTTTAATGAATATATTCTTTATTGCATTTGATTAAAATAGCAATTTCTGAGACAGGGTGACCATTTTAGACTATCAAATTCAAGGAGGTTTTAAGGAGGTTTTTATACCTAAAAAATCAGAATTTCAAGAAAAAACAGCTTTATTCAAAATTTATGTACACACTGAATCTGAATATCTAAATAGTAATACAACACATATTATATGTAAACATCAATCAATCAACATCTTCAAATCAACAATCTTTTTGTCCAACACTTCAATCTCTAAAGAATGATCCATTGCCAGAGTCGCCTATCTCTCTGTAACCAAACTGGTCTTGCTTAGCATGTTTCATTATAATTATGATATATAAAATATTGAGATAGACAACTTACACAAACTTTTATGAAACTGCAAATCCAGTATTGGATATTTTTTAGCAAAAATGACATAATTTTTTGTTTCAATAAGGAGGAAAATTAATATGCACAATAATTATTTTTTTAGGCAGCTGAATTTTTAAATTTAAGGAGGTTGTTATTTTTTAAGGAGTTTTAAGGAGGTACAAGGAGGTACAACTCCAAT
>JAUZND010078412.1:0-16292 GCA_034780555.1 Coelogynopora nodosa | reverse complement strand
AAAGGGAAACTCCAAAGACAAATTCGAAACCACCATTCAAAGACAAAACCAACAACAAAACAATTCCAGCATTGGCTACTAACTGGAATTAAATAGATTTTTAAATTTCTAACTAAAATTAATAAATGATATAAACATTAAGTGATCATATCATGGCCGTCGCCAGGATTTTCCAAAGGGTGGTCGTTTTTTGAAAAGGGCATACCTGAGATAACATTTTGTGTCGAAGATTAGATGCACAATTTTCAACGGAGTCTCAGGTCCAGGGGTAGATTAATTTCAATATATAATTTCTTTGCAAACTAACTGAAATATTTATTGATAGATCACTAACGCTCGTATTTAGCCTATTAATTTCAACATATATTCATATTATTACCAGAGGGCAATATTTTCTGAAAAGAGAAAACCTTCGACGCCTTTAACTATGCAGATTTTATTAGATATTAAGACATATAAGATTAAAATACACCATAGAAAAAATTACTATAGGCTACTTAGCATAGAAAAAGGACGCCATTAACAAAAAAGGGCAGAGATTCAAAAAAGAGGGAGCGTTCAAATCCTCGGCCCCCTATGGCGACGGCCATGCATATCATACAGTTTAAATCGAAATAATTATAAATATTTTTTTAAATGTACACGAATAAAAATATGGGTAACTTATTTGCTTTATCGAATACGTATTTATAATTTAGGAAATTCCTTAATATCCATCACTATTTCTTTAATATCCATCACTATATCCTTAATATCCATCACTATTTCCTTAATATCCAGCACTATTTCCTTAATATCCAGCACTATTTCTTAATATCCAGCACTATTTCCTTAATATCCAGCACTATTTCTTTAATATCCAGCACTATTTCCTTAATATCCCGCACTATTTCCTTAATATCCAGCACTATTTCCTTAATATCCAGCACTATTTCCTTAATATCCAGCACTATTTTTTTCAAATCCACTATTTCGAGTGTTGCTGTTTCAGGTGCTTTTACGAAATATGTTATTGTTTACTGATTATTACTACCTTTAATGTACAAAACAATTATATAACTTTAGGGAAAAAAATACTTTTTTTGTTTTTAGTACCATGGTATATGATACGAGGTGACATTAAAGGAAGGCGAAAAACAGAAAACTGGAAAGCTATAATAGTTCGTGGTGGTATACAGTGTCTGAATATGGCGGGAGGGGTGAAAAACATAAAAGAATGCATACCTAGTTGTTATATATTTCTTTAATTCCTTGATTTTACCTCATAAAGTATTATATGTGAAGAGGTGGATACGAGAGGCAAATTTTTGTTGTGTCTTATATCAATAAACCAACTTTAAAACTATTTTATAAGTCTTTTATGATATCAAATAACAAAAATAAAACAATAAAAATAATAATTACGCATGTCATTTTTTACTATGAGTTAATTGATCTCAATACTTTTATTTGTGTGGATGTGGGGATTACGATCAATATAATATAATAACACATTAATTTATTTTAAAATAAACGAACAATAAACAATTCAACACAATGGTAAATTGCAATCGAAAATATATTAATAACACATAGTTTTGTAATTGTCTGTTATGATTAATCAGGAGTTGTCATATGACCTCGGCACGGGAAATGGTATCAATTTGAATTGAATCTATTTAATGAATGCGCTTAAATCTAATGTGGCTAATGTAGCTAATCTAATATAGCAATTTACTAGAGCCAGGTATAATTAGAACGTACCGAGAATAGAATCCTCAACCTTCAGGGGTGTTAACAACTTGACCACGGTTCTTCCTAAATACAAATTTATGTATTTTTAATCTATTAAAACATATTCAGTTAATCACAATTTTGTTTTACTATTAAATTGTATTAATAAAAATATGCTGTTTTCATAATAGTCAATATTGTTGATAAAAATATCCTTTATGTTGCACTAATTTTGGAATGGAAAGAAACATAAAAACACTTTGACTTATTGACTCATTATAAATAATAAATGTGAATTATAAGTCTATTTAAACTTATTTTGTTTAAATAATAATATAGTTCAATACACATTTCTAACACTATTATCAAAAAACAAGCTGTCTCAATACTGTATAATAAGATAATGTGGGACAATAGAACACTGAAGGATTATTTGTCTCATAAACAACATCTTATCTACCCTCTATTATATCCTGACAATATACAACATACATCAATAACTGAGAACAGCACGGTGAAGATATTGAGCATACGTAAGAATGTGACCAACATTCATGCTGGCCTGCATGTTGACAAAACAAGAAGTTTCCTTGTGTGATAACTGTTTTGAACAGTTTTGTTCAAAAGAGTCTATAGCCTTTTATTTGATATAAATTATCACAGAATATATGCATGTTGTGAAGAAGACTTTTACTCTTCATTAAAATGCACTAGATTGGTAAATCAATTTGCCATTTTGGAAACCAGTTTAAATATTAAAACCATGTACATTGGGCACATACCCATATAACATTTAAATATGTTATACCTTTAATATTTCATTTTAAAAAATTGAATAAATTAATTTTTATAAATTGGTCATACATTTTTTCTTTGACTAAAAATAACACGCATATATATAGATTTAAAAAAATATTTTAAAAAATACTAAAAAAATATTACGGAATATATAAATAATAAATCAATTTCAACACGTGATATATTTCACCACGGAATGTGAAAATAAATGTGAAGTACTGTAATATATTGATCACAGTTTTGTTCAAAAAATTGACAAGAAAGATATATAATATAACATTAAACAAATATATTTTTCATTCAATTTTAGCTAACTGGCTGGATTGTACAGTTGTTCACTGTAATAGCGGTGATGAAAAGACTAAAACATATGTGAACTATAATATATTTTATATATTTAGAAAAATATTGCCATGATTTACATTCTCTATTTAAAGAAATCAGTAAAATGTTAATGTATCTGAAATTAAGAAAAAAATATTCTTGCATAAACAGTATAGTCTGGATAATCCGACCCTCGATCATTCGTCACATTCTCTTATCCGACTCAGTACTTTGGAACAGCATTGATTCCTTTGGAATTTGATACTTTGATACCATTGATACTTTGGAATATGTCTCGATAATCTGTCACTCATATTTCTACGGCTGATTCAATTAATTTTCATCTAATTTGGATTTGTTTATCTGTCGTCGAGTATTTCTATGTCGAGAATCTATTTCATAGTTGTGTTTTAATAATAACAATACCTATACTGTACTAATTTGTAAAATGTTATTAAAACTACAATAGACGTATTTTCACATATATATAACAACCAAGTATTACCTACCACAGTGTATTTAATTATATTGTATGGCTATATATTTATATAAATCTGATGTTGGACAATATCGAAGTCTTTTTACACAAGTATATATATATACAATATATATAGGTGTGCACACACTTTGATTTTTTAAGTATGTACACACTTTTGATATGTAACTATTTTGAAAAATGCATACATTTCTCTTTGGAAATTTGAACCAATATGTAGTATGTACAATATGTACTTACTTTAATGTTTTAAGTACGTACTTTTAATGTTTTATTACTAAATTCTATAATACGTCATTTCAGAATCTGTGCCAAGGGAACCAAGGGTGTCAGATTATCGAGACTGGACTGTACAGTGCATACATACTTAAAATTGCAATATTACGTTACTGTTTCTACAAAATAATTTAATGGAGTATAACCACTAATGCAAATGAGTAGATTTTTTAATAGTAGATTAGAGTTTAAGTATATTGATCTTGTTCAATTGAATTGTACGGAGCCATAAGAACAAAGATGACCGATGTAGCACACCAACTAACCAACCCTTTCTTCCCTTCCAGAGACCGCCACATCCTCTGCCAGTGGCCGCCGACAGAGCCTGCTCACTTCGACCTGGTTTCGCTGGTCCCAGGAGCGCCGGGCCTCCCTCGCCCGCCGGCAACAGCTCCTCATCAACTCGGCCATGTCCGCAGGCGGCGGCGGCGGCAGCAAACCCGAGGCGGCCCTCTCGAGTCCAGTGCTAAAGGCGCGCGAGGAGTCGCGTCACTTCTGCTTCCCCGACCCGGCGGAGGAGCGCTTCGTTATGGTGGTGGGGGCGCATAAGTGCTCCTCGCACAAGGCGAAGAAGAAGGGGAAGCGGGGCGACAAGGGCGGAGGCGGTGGTGGGGGGCAGAGTTTGACTCGAGTCCGTGGGGCTGTTGGAGGACGCGGGGCCGTCAGTGACATGAAGATGCCTCTCCATGAGTGGCACAGGCTCTCCGAGTTCTGGGAGCATGATATCTTTATCCGGGCGCGCAAGTGGGGCATTGGGATAGCCGTGTTCTCGATTATGATCGAGTTGTTCATTCTCTGCAGCGCCTCCTGGTCCTTCTTTGGTGATCGTAAGTTGCGCAGTTTGGATTTAATTTGATAATTTAATTTGGATTAATATGTATTTTTGAATTTATATTGTCTCCGAAAGATCGTGTGACCTTATGATGGCTAAACGTCATACTTTCAGATCAACTGAGCTCCGGGCAATAAATAAGTTATTTTCTTAACATGCAAAGCTTGAGATCCCCGGTTGAATTATCTAAATGTGACATACGTGACACACATACACATACACACGCATATAGACGTTAGTAATTGAGTTATTGACCATATCGGTTTATTGCTAATTTGTTGATGATATCTTAAAAACTATAATGAATTAATTTCCGCATATATAGCATTGCTGAATTAGTATATAGAATAAAAATCGATTAATAAATAATTCATTCTATAAATTACTAAATACAATAAAAAGATAATTTACTATTTCACGAACTATGAAGTGAATCCAGTCATATAATTGTGTTTCGATTTCTATTGCATATTTTGTAAGATATGAAAACAGTTTACTAATTGGTTTCCGTTATGATGTGTCGGTTGTGCATCTAAAGCCATGGTGCGCATGCTGTCGAGTACATTTCTGCGTTGCGCGGTATTCGGAAAGCGATGGAGGACCGGCATCTTGCTCCTAGGTTTACTAAGTGCATAACCGATGTTGAGCAGGGCTTGTACAATGCATTAGTTACTGTTTGGTAGCAGCTTGAAGCAAAAGGTTGCCTGTTCTATTCCGGTTAATGCATTTGGCGACGAGTAACGCAAGAAGGACTTTCTGTGGATTACAATAACAATGAAGAGGTGAAAAATATAGTACATCGTTTGCTAGCGCTTCCGCTAGTTCCACTCCAGTTGCAAGATGAAGCATGGCTTCTCATCACTGGAGATGCCCCTAAAGATCAGAGAGTCGATCTGCAGCTTGGATATGTTGGCGAAATATGGCATAATCAAGCTGTGACCGTGTTTGGTCGGGCTATGTGGATACGGTATGAAGACCAAGACCGCACAACCAATGATGCAGAAGGATAGTATACAATTCCAGGTGGAACAAGGCCAGAAGCCCGCTACATTTCAACTTCCATAAGTAAGTAATTTTTAATATTATGTCAGTAAAATATTCACTTCCAATGAAACACAGTTTCTATTGAATTGTAAAATTTATAATTGTTCATAATATATGTAGAATTTTTAATATAGAAATATTAACAATAATTTTAGATTCCCAACTACCCTTCGAGATGAAATCGCAACAGCAGATGCTCGTTTAGGCCAGTTGGATCGCGGAGAGCCAGCAAAACGTCGCCGTTGAAAGTACGTGGAGTTAGATAATCGTCTTGAGAATCTGCGACTTCAGCTGGAGAATGGGCAGCGTGACCTGCAGTCATACATTGATGCAGTGGCATACCAACTGCACACCAGACTAAATATCCGCTGAACTTGTTGTGCATGACTTGTCTACTGAATCTGACTCCTGTATGTACGCGAGTGTAACTAAATGAACTCTTGTATTTATTTTTATAAGATTGTTCTGTCTAAGTAAAACTGTATTTTAAAATTGAATTAATTACATTGGTACAGCTAAGTAGGATTCCGGTAAGTGAGTTTCCGCTAAGGGACCTTTCCGTTAAGTGGGTTTCCGCTAAGTGAGCTTTCCAGTATGCGGGATTCCGATAAGAGGGTTTCTGGTAAGGTTTCCGCTATGTGAGGTGTAATCTTTCAAATATTACAGTACACCTAGATAATCAGTTAACAATCTTTCATATATAAATCAAATGGACTGCATTTTTACCAGGAAAATAAACAATATTTATATTAAGTAACTTTAAGGAAATTTGCAAAAACAATTCTATATATTTTGTGTGTAAAATAAACATATTTTAATTATAAATACATACAATAAATATTGTTTTTCATAATAATTGTTTTTCATCGATAATATTTTTTGTAAATACATACATTTTTTCAAAAATATTTATATACGTTTATAAATTTGAAATAAATCCTTATCGATAGAATGTGAAAAACTATTTATTAGACTGTAGTTCATAATTTTGTAAAAATCGCATATAGGGAATACAGTGTAAACAGATTAGTCCACTATAGTTTAATTACCGATCATGTATTGTATATGTATTCCCTAAATTACAATATATGACATCAACTAAATCTTATATATATTATTAACATATTAAAGCATTAGTTACGTAAACTGTTTGCAACAATCATGTAGAATAATATATTAATTTATAGACGAACAATAAACAGTAAAAACAAACTATTCATACTTTTTTATTGTTTCTTTTAATAAAACAGTTTTAAGAAAACATTTGTATCGGCTGCTTAACCATTTTCCCATACTTACAGCTCCTATATATATCTGAATGTGTGAAATGCACAATCAACGGCATTAATGCACATATTTCAGAAATTGTCAAACATAACAAACTCAGATTTACTAATACTATCCATTACGGTGTGTAGTTTTAGTTAACCACTTTAATTTGTGATACAATAAGGTATGACCTGATAATACATCAAAAAATCAATAATGAGTAACAATGACAGACTCAAATACTAAATTTTTAGTATAAATATATATCTATGTGGATATGTAATTATTTTAGTCTCATTCACCCATTGACAGTGTATAATTAACATTTACATTTGACCTTTGAATAAAATTAATATTACGAATATTTCTAAAGTAAGGCATGTTCATTCAGAACAGCTGGGCCTATTAACCCTAAATATTGGTATGTACTTTTAAACATACTGAATTTAATTTGGTAACTAGAGAATTAATATATCTTTGAGTAATTAACTAATTTTGCCTAATTGACTCATTTACAATTATTCTATATATATAATTGTTTCCCTTTTATTTATCTAACTATATAAAATATTATTTTTGTGATCATGATTTCTTCATAATAAATATTAATTATAGGTTATTTAAGTATTTTTTGTTTTATAATTAATGCACATATCTCTCAAAATAATATTTTCCTTTTTTTAAATACTTTAAATTTAAGAAAATCAACATGTAATACATCTTCAATTTCATATCAAAAAGAAATTGTACATTGTGTATGTTTTAAGCGAAAGTGTAGTTTCAAGACTATTATGCAAATAACCAAAAATAACACATATTTTAAGAAAGTATAAAGAAGTTGTATTACAATAAAGAAGAGTTTTGAAAATGCGTACATAAGTTTGGTGTATTTCAATAGTGAAAGTATCAATTTTTTGGTATATATTTTTTGGTATTATACTTTTTTGGTATATATTGTGAAAAATATTAATTCAGGGGAATGAATACCGATCTTATTATTCGGTTGAAAATATTGAATATTATTTTGTATTAATAACGTGACATGTTACAGAGAACTGTAAAATTGATTTATAAACATTTAACAAAATATATGTAGTCTACAAGTTAATTTTTTGAAATATATATATTTAACATATCTGTAGAGTGATAAAATATACACGTGTATATGCTACCCTCACTGTAATCTTCCACATAATACTATATATATATACAGAGTATTGATTGACCTACATTCAAATGCTAAAACAACACAGTATACTTAATTACGCTCTGAAAATTACTTCGTTTACTTGCTGTGATAGTTATGTTGGTACAATGTATTGATAATTATCTGAAAAAACATAAATTGATCAGATCATATACTTGTATATAGCGTCGATTAAGTGCAGTATATATATTGTAGTTCCTGGTGTGAGTATGGCGAACTCCGGAGTAGTATGACGTACTCTGTCTTTATAGATCACACCACCCAACTATATTCTTAGAGATTTACAAGGTATTATACCTTGTTTTATTTGTTGAGATTTCCACAATGAACTCTTTGGTCCGCCATAGAGTAGTTTATACAATATCTATTCAAAATTCAGTGTGTCTCATATATTCCTGCTCATTACGTGGTAAGGAAACAGTGTGCGTAAAAAGCTATAGATTATGCTTGCATTAACAATCGGTTGATATGAAGTTTTAGTCCTGATAACAGTTTGAAACATTGATTTTGTGCAGCTACAGTGGCCTAACGGAGTATATGAGGTTAATGATGTTATATCAAAATATAATATTAAATCAAATATCAAATTATGATAACATTTTACGATGCTAAAGTTGTGCCTAAAATATATATTTGATAATATTATTCAAATTTTTATATTAAATTAATTTTAATAAATGTATAATTATTTATTTTATTCATTTAAATATTGATTATTTATACTATTAATTTATTAATTAGTGTAAGTTATTTTTTTAATTAAAAACCACGAACTAAGATATAATTATATTTACTTTATTATATTTTGCAATGATTTTGTAATATAGTAAATGGAATATTTAATCTTCATAACTAAAAATTCCGTATATAAATTAATGAAGTCTAAGATTTCAATAATTATATTTTGAACACTGCTCTTAATCATAGAAATAATTCACACAAGGGATTATTCGCATATTTTAGAATCGTATAATGTTCACAATGACATCCTTCTCGTTTAAATTATTTTATTTATGCGAATAAAAAAACTGCTAACAAGTATAACAATTTTAAAAGAAAGAAATATAATTAGAAAGATTGAAACATATTATGTCAGTTATTTCGAAACTCTTATTCCTGTTAACGTCGTCCAATTACTAAACGGACATGCCACTAATAATCAGAATATTTGCTCAACCATGATACATTTTTATATAACATTAAAAAAGGCAGAGGAGATAATGACCGCTCTTATAGTGACAAACAGAATATTTCTTAAATGTTATTTCTTTGGTAAATTAGAAAATAAATCGTCGTGAACAATGGGCCTCACAAACATTGTCCTTGTAGAAAATATCATCTTTCAAATGCTTTTGGATAATTTCGTTCAGTTGTTAACATAGATACTAATGTTGTTGATTATAATTAATTGAAACATATAAAATTGTCTTTAATTGTTATATATAGTACAATAAAGGTTTGCTGATTACAATTGATCACGTTATTTTAGCATACGAATGATAATAACTTATTAAAAATCAATTGATATTGACTGAGTTACTTTATGACCTCTGTATGCATTCAGGGGATTTAACATCAGCAGACAGTTACTAAAATGATAATAAAGTATTAATAGCTTAACGTTAGTAACACTAACTATAAATAATTGTGACTGTATCAACCGTGGAAATATATGTAGTATTATACATTGTAAGTATACTACTATTTATATCTCTATAGTATCAACATTAAGTATACTGACTACATAAATTCATTTAGAATCTGATGTAATATCTAATTATATGTTTTTTTATTACTTAGTGTCTATTTCTGTGTATGTGACTTATTGCTATTCATAATTATTACATTATGGTTAAAAAAATTTCAATCACATCATATCTATTTATATACATTCAAAAATGTCATATATGTATAACATAAATAAAATGTTGCCTAATATTTATAAAGTAAATATCTTAATTTGATTTCAAATTTTCTAAATTATTGAGGGAACCAATTTCTCAATTATCACGTATACCCTATAACAAGTAATATATCAATTGTAATCATTTGAATAATTGTGTTGTAATGTTATATTCTTATATCATCACTACATTGAACTCATGTTTTTATTGTTGATCATCAGTATATAGACGCTTGAAATTCGTTATTCAATATTTAATTGGTAAAAAGAACAATAAAATTGTATTTATTTCGATAAGTATAACTAACCATAAAAAGTATATTTAGTTTGTTGACAATAAAATATTAATTTTTTTAACTAATTTATGAACTTGTTTTTTTTATTACAAATACAACTTATAGCATATTGAATTTAAACAAAAACTTTTTGTTTATGATCAAAATGACATAAATAAATATAAACATGATATTTTCCAATTATTTAAATATTAGGCAGTAATTTAGTCTGAAAGTCAAGTTTCAATATGTATGCTGTAATTCAAAGAGTGCAAAATATAACAGCTATTTAAATTAGACATCATATTATGTTCTGTATATATAACAAGTTTATATCGGATTTTATCCAAACACAGGCAATTTTGTTTTGATAAATTGGCAGGTATATGAAAACGCAATCTATCATAAAATCGTTGATCTTTTGTCCATCTACAACGTCGTATATAAGCAGTTTATTTGTATTTAAACATATCATACATCTGTACACTTATTTGCTTTCTTTAAACTATGCTACAATAACGAGGAATATTAATATCAACGTTTAAATTATATTAATATGTAGCAAATACGACACAATATCTATACAAATGTAGTCTTAACATGTTTAGTTTTTAATACTTCAACATTTTATAAATTTCGAAGATTGTTTTCAAATTAGGTGATATTCACAACATTTTTCTATTTATATGTGGAATTCAATACGTCATTTACTTGAGTAAAGTGGACTAAAAAAGTTATATATTTCAACGAATTGATATCTCGAAAGGAGAAACGTTCAACCAGAATGTTATTTAATAAATAATCAAAATGTATAAATATCATAATAACAGGGTCAAACAAAAGTGATGTGTTTGGTCAACAGTTCGAACTCATGATTAAATAAATTATTTTTTAATAAGAAAGCATATAGATTCATACAATGTAAAACTCAATAATAATGAGTTATATATAGTAGTCTAGTGAAGAAGAAAAATCCAACTATAAAAAATACATATTCAACATTATTGTCCAATGTGATAAAATTATCCGCATTTTAGTTTGACCGATTTTAGAAGCTTGCCAACGACACTTTGCTAAATAGTTTTTCTGAGTTTAGCATCAACCGATACACGTTTAATGTATTGTTTCATTCAAAACATGTATAGTCCATTTGATTCTTCATTACACGCCCAATTTAAAAAGGAATAAATAGAAGATAATCTAGCCTGAGTCTAATTAATGGATCGTCATGTAAGCTGATTTGAAAGATCATAAATTCATATTGATATTAAAAATAAATGAAATAAATATTAATTGTAAAAATAGATAACTTTATTCAGATTATTTACATTAAAAAAATTGACACACTGGAATATTATTAATATATATAATATTTAATTAAAAATTGAAATATTGTAAAATATGTTTATTAAATATAAAAATAATCAACATTCGCGATAATTTACGTAAACATATATAAGTTATGTAATCGATTAGTTAATACACATCATGGATGCACACATTTGATGACTTATCTATATGAATAAATGGTCAAACGTGATGGCATAAAAATAAAAAATATTTAATGTAATAATCGGTTACTTAAATGTATAAATATTTGGTATTAGTTAACAAATACAATGCTAAATATGTTTGACAAACATTTTTGTTCTTACAAAATATTGAATGTGTACATGTTGTAACCTAATTTGAAAAAGCAATAATAATGACCCTATCTTGGTGTTAGTATAACTAATAAGGAGGTTTTTCACTCTCTTAGTACTCGCTATAACCGATGTATTATAAAATACATATTGAGTAAATCTATAACACTATGCATGACAATGTCGTCTTGATTTAGATAATATAAATATCTCATACAGTATAATATCACTAAGAAAAAAATCTGAGCGGTTCATTCTCAATGGCCGTCATTTCTACTATGAGATATGCAATAGGTAACTAATATTGTATATTTTAATAAATATATAGCCTTTGTTATCATCGGTAAATTTATTAAGTTATTACTGATGAAAGTTATAACACATTTTCATAATACATACAATTTTGGATATATTTAAAATATCAACTAAAGTTATTAAACAGGTCTTCTGAACGTTCTAATTATTTTGTACAGTAGATTGTTAGATTGTTCATGGGAAAAATCATCATGCCCGAGATACAAGTGACATTAGTGAGTTGCTATTTAAAAGGATGCTTGATTCATAGCCCTGAACATAAAAATTTCTTCACAAAATGTTTTGCTCATTAACTTTTGTTCATAGCCTACTATATATTTGTTAACTGTTGGTAATCGAAAGAATGAATGACAAAATACCAAATCGTGATTCCTGTTTATTTGAAATATAAACATTAATAATAAGTATCCATGTCATTTCGCAAACTAGAAATGAGTATTTGCAAACGAAGCTCACTCACATTTGCTATTATAATAGCAGAGCTTCTATCCGTGGAGATGAGAGTTTAAGAGGAGGTTCGATGCTCTTCTCACCCAAACCTGTTTACCCACCAGAAAATATTAACTTTTGAATTAACACTTCTATAGTTAATAAAAGTACGAAGTAAATAAACTCCGTCAAACCTTATGTTTAATAAGTTTATAACATGCATTTATGAAATAAAGTACTCCAGCACTAAGAGTAAATGTAAGGAAACAATTTATAGGAGAAAATATATACATTATATGCATCATATTAAATAAACACATGTAAACGGATGTACACATGGGTGCACGTTCACTGAAAATAACTCTGTACAGAACAAATTATACAACAAATAAATTCAAGAGTCAATTAATTAAAAATTGTTACGTTAGCATAATTTACAGAAGTAGTTACTTTTAGTAAAGAAATGTTTTCTTTAACTAAAATATTGTCTTTGGTTATATCTATACAGAAAATTATTAACATATTTTTTGTATTTGTAAAATGTGTTTTTCCAAATTGAATTAATGTTTTATCTTTTTTTAAGATTTTAAACTATGTGCATGCATAGTTAATATAATATAAATTTTACAGTATATGGTATCTTAAGGTATTTCTCATTTTATTATTTAAAGTAAATTATGATTGTATATGTAAAATTTTATATTTTATTTAGATAAACTTCATAATACAATATATTTTACAATGAACTAGTTTTACTTTTAAACTTATTTACACTGAATAGTATATTTTCATATCATGATCTCATAAAATAATGGTAGTTTACTGAAAAATAAAACAAAACAACTTTTGATTAACATTGATCAATTAAAATCAATGAGAACTATTATAAATCTGAATAATGCGTCAAAGTTATAATAAACAGCTGTATATATAATGAAATACAAAAGGTGCTAAAAAATTAAAAATTTGATTATGTCTCAGAAATATAAGATACATATCTTTGAAGAATGTATCTTCAAAGATATAAACTTGGTTTTATTGCGATCAATTTCAAATATAGATAACTAATAATGATTACTTAAAATAATTATAATCATTATTAGGTTAACTCTAAAAATCGTTTCTATCTAGAATAATCGATGTATCTCATTTAAGACAAGTTTCTTAAATTTGTTTTTTTTGTTGTGTTTTTTATGAAAAAAAAAAAAAAAAAAATTATTGCGTGAAAATGATAAATTTATTATTCATTTTGTACAAAAAATTTACAGATGCGTTTTTCAATAAAAAAGATACAGTATCACATTATATAAAAATAGCTAAAATATAATATACGTTTTATATATCAGTTATACAAAACATCGACAAAAATATGCAGACTCGTTCGTTCTCTTGTGTTCAGAAGCCAAATAGTAGGCCACTTCGCAAAGACATAATGGTTTAGTTTAAACTGTCTAGGTTTAGAACCGATTGAGCGCAATTCAGTGAGGATGTGCGGGGCGTGATTTAGAAAACGGACAGAAATGTGTATCTGTCTTAAACAAATAAATAATAAATAAATAAAATAAAAAACAGCCTGCTTGAGAGCATGGAAGTTGTTTTCTTAAAAGCTTTTATAACGTAAAGCTATTGTAACGTATATATAAATATATTTAATATAATATATAAACTATTAAAAAGAAATTTTTCAAACAAAAACATTTTTAGCAAGATTTTACTATTAAAAAATGTATATATTTCAGATATATCATATTACGCTTACATTGGTTACATAAAAGGAAATCCGTTTCTAAACTGCTATTGCTTTTATGAAGAATTTTACTTTGCCTGAGTTGACATAAAATGTCATGAGACCTGTGATGTAAGTGATATATATTTTATGAATTCTTTTACAAATGTGTGTAGCTATATGTATGATTACTGAATATATCGACGCTGGAAATTCAAACTATCGTGTTTTTCAAATTGTTAGAAAATGGCGTTCAAACTTTTTTAGTTTTTCGAACATGGTGGATTATTCAAAAATTGTAGCAACCTTAAATATTGCATTACTTTTTTAGTATTCCTAAAATTATATTTTTCATATATATTTTTCTCAAAAAATAACGCGTAAAAGGGCTTAAATTCACTTTTCGATCGTTTGCATTTCCGATAAACAAATGTTAATGACAGTTAATTACATCAATAATATTAGAACAAATAGTAGGTATATTCATAGATAATAAAAACTTTAATAATAAATGTATAAAGAAATTGTATCAGGTAATTATGTAGTTCAAGATTATTTATACTGTAAAATGATCAGTATAATAAATCCATTAAGCAATCCCTTAAGCACTGTCATTATTTAACAAATTCCTTCGTACCAGTCTATGCACCATTTTTAGATTTTTTCTGGACACAAACTTGTACAAGACATTCTTTTTTCTTGTGTATTTTTTCTTCTATATTTTTTTCTCTGATAAGCCTTCTCTGGTATAGTGTTTGATGGGTGTACAAGTGTGCCATTCTTGTATAGTTATTAGTGGTTGTGCGTTTGACATTTATGAATTCGAAATTCTTTTTGTTCACATTTAACTGATGAATTATATGAATATTCATCATGGTGCAGAACTACTTGGTACCTCTACCACCTTCATTTTCATTCCCATAAATAAAAGTACAGGCAAATCCGGTTTGTGTTTGGACAATGGTAAAATTGATACATGTAATGTATTTTACTCAGTTAAAAGAATGCACTCTTTTGGGATATTGGTAGCGTAATCACAGCCTGAAGATCAAAGTTAGCAGACATTACATGATAGTCATCTGCTTCTTGTTGGTTAGCAACGTTTCTGACAACTCGCACAACATATTTTTCTGCAATATATCGTTCATGATCTAAAATTTCAACTTTCTTTGCCCTTATGCCACTTGACCTTGATCATTTATTCTTCTTTCGAAATTGCATTCTTTCTTTTAGATTTTTTTTCAGTATATAAATCACAAAATAACCACTAACTTGATAGATCTAGTGATGCGAATAACTAATGAAAATAGACTGCGTCCCAAAATGTGTCCCAAAAAAGATTGGTGTCGCAATATTGCGAAACAAATAATTAGTGAGTCAATCTAAAAATAGAATATGGACTATCCAAAACAAGTTCTCTTTCTGAACTAATAATATTGTATTCCTTATTTATCTTTCATTGATCATACGATAGTTTGCATTTCATATCTCTCTACAAATAATAAAATACGATCATTTGCAGTCCTCTATAACCTAGAAACCATTTGCTCAATGAAAGCGATGATTTAACAGATTATAGACTGTGTTCTTAAAAACATCTCATATCTAACTCAAACCGGCAAAATTCGGAATACGATAGTTTGCATTTTCGACGTCGATATAAAACTCTGCAAGACCTATATAAATAAACGTTTGCAGTAATAAAATTATCTTAAATAGTTTATTAACTTATATTTATAATATGAAACTAGAAATATTAATCAAAATCCTTAAATTAAATCTAATAATTTAATTATTTGTACGAGAATATTTACCTATATATTATAAATGTAGTATAAAAAACAAATATTAGTATATATTATGTATTCGTAACACAATTTTAAAATGCCTAATGTTCTTCCGTATGTAGATTGTGAATTACGGTCCCAAATTTCGTATAAAAAACTGCATCATATAGGTTTATTCATTGTTCTATGATGGCCGTCATATACACTTGTCTGCACTGTTTCCTCAAGCACTTGTCCGTATTACACTTATTCTAA
>JAUZND010078401.1:0-16292 GCA_034780555.1 Coelogynopora nodosa | reverse complement strand
GTTGCAAACTTGGTGTATGACAGAAGTGTTCCTTCTATGTAGAGTGATGGTTCAATTAAGGCATGCTTTTCGTTGAGAGAGAATAGGGTGGTAAGACATTTTTAGATACTCAATGTCATTAGCCATTTCTTACTCCAATTGTTTATGTAGTCTAGAGACTTCTGTACTATGTTGGTTGCTGTTTCAATATCCTTGTTTGATGCCCAGATGGCGATATCATCTGCGAATAATCTTATTTGGCATTCTTCTGGGAAATCTTTAACAACGTCAGTGGTGTATATGAGAAACAATGTATGTAGTTGATAGAACCGCTCCTTGTGGTAGTCCTTGACGAATTTTTGATGTTTGCTTTCTTTCCTTTCATACTTGACCCATGCGCGTCTGTCAGAGAGCCAGCTTTGGATCCATCTAATGATTCCGTTGCTTAGTTCAATTTTTGCCATCTTTCAAATCAATCCATTCTTTCACACTTTATCATGCGCCTTCGCATAATTAAGTTGTGCGAATATGGTTTTCTCTTTCCTGTGAAACGCATCGCTAATATGTTTTGACAGTATGATAACCTGATCTTCTGTGGATCTCTTGAGTCTAAGGCCATATTGATGTTCGGTGATAATCATGTTAGATTCTAAGATATACATACTTTTTTTGTTCATGATTCTCTCCATTAGTTTACCTAGGCATGCGGTAAGGCAGATTGGACGGTATGATGCTATATCTTCAGGAGCTTTATCCTTTTTTGCTTCACAAGAACAAAGTGAGACAATGGTTACAGAGTCAATTCACATACACACTACACGGACGAGCCTTAAAAAAATTCCCGAGAAGAAAATATATGACAAGAGGGATGGACATGATCTAGTAGAGATGCAACCTTATGCTGAAGAGAATAATGATTATCGATACATGTTTACATTGATTAATTTTTTTTCACGCTACGTTTGGGCTGAACCATTGAAGAGTAAATCTGCAGACGACACGACAAAATTGCTAAACAAAATATATTCAACAAATAAAAGGATTCCGAAATATTTACAAACTTATGCAGGAAAAGAGTTTTAAAATAAACCTGTGCGTAAATACGGAATTCAATTGGAGTGGAACAATTTTGTATTGCAAATCCATTGAAAGCGGCAGTGGTTGAGCGTTTTAATCGCACGTCAAAGGATCATATGTGGCGCATGTTCACTAAACAGGGTTCCTATAAGTGATTGGATATTCTTCCAAAACTTGTTCACTCTTATAATAACTTTTTACATCAAAGTCTAACATAGAGCTCCTAGTGAGGTAAGCAACCTAAATGAAACAGATGTATAGCTACACATTCATGGTAGAGAAAAGAAGAAGATGAATAAACCTGCATTTAAGGTTGGTGAGCAAAACAAATATTCAATAAAGGATACCTACCAAAATGGACAGAAGAAGAGTTATTCATCAATTCAATAAATACAAAGTTTTCACTGGTTATGTATGAACTACGCAATCACAAAAACGAAATTATTATAGAATTTTTTTCAAACACGAACTGTATTTGGTTATAAACAAAAACAATTCGTGTCGAATCGAGTAGCTTATTTGCACACGTGGACAAGGAAACGACCGAGAAGCACTGGTCAAGTGAAAAGGATATAATACCTCATAAAAACATACTTGATGGAACAAAATGCAGACAGTTTTTACGTTCCCAAGTAGCGTGGACGAGAATGGAACAGCAACAAAATATCGAACTGATCTTGAAAATTTCATTACTTTGAATGAATATGGAGACTGGGAACTTGGACTTCTGGAAATGCAATTCGTAGACGCTATTAAAACATTTAGTAGTGAAGAGAGTGGGCTTTACACAGGAATAATGAGGAACTTGTCATAAACAAAATTGTCAAGATAATAATCGATTGGCCAAGTAGCTGTACAACAGATAGTGTATCTTATTTTAACGCAGCATGGTGGTATTATACATGTATTATGACAGACTATATAGACAAAGTTGTTTAATCGGAGCGATTTAGTGATTTCATAACACTGCTTCATCACTATGATAGCCATTTTCACCTTGAACCAAACAAAACAAGAAAGATGACAAAATTCGTAGTAAGATCATACAGAGTGCACAACTTTCCTAGGTAATGAGATTTCATGAGCGAATTAATGACAGCCATGAAGCACTTGATTTGATTTGCAAGGCAACGTCTCATTTTGCAGCCACAGGAATAATAAAGGATGCAGTGATTATATTCGACCAACAAGTATCAATAATATGTGCATTGCTACAACTACCGGTTAGTGGAAGAATACATTTTGATGCTAAATGAAGAAAGAAAAAAGTACTGGTGGACAATGGAATATACAGGTGACATGATTATGAAGAGATCTTTGTACCAAACATCTTGCGTTAAGTCAGATCTGTACAAAAATGTTAAATCACTATCACAAGCACTAAATGAGAATACATGTAACTGAGGTGAATTTTGTCAAGTATAAAATCAAACTATCGCCAGACACTGTGAGAACTGTTCAATTGATGTTGGAAGCAACGGGGGACGATGATGAATCAAAGAATGGAGCAATACTCGTATTCAATGGAAGATTCTCATCTATCATTGGATTTACAAAGTCACATATTGCATTACACAGAGTTGAGAAAAATAAACTCAAGGAAAAATATCCTCTAAGCTATCGACGCAGTATCTATGCAATCTATGTGTACTGCAATTTATGTGAAATCATGAATGTTAGAAACAAACGAGTATCTCTACAATTTAAATTGTGTTTACAAACCCATATGTGTAAAATTCTCATATCAAACATCAGACTACAAAGAAACCGCGCAAGACTGCAGCTAAAAAGCCTATATACTACAAAACGACGAAGAAAAAGAGCAGGTCAACATTTCTCGTTGTATATTTACTAAGTAATATGTAAACTGACAATACTGTTACTGAAATATTGTTTAACTTTAAAAAGATGCTCAACGATAAAACTGCCAACCGAAAGAATTAAACTACCTTGGCGAGAAAGAAAAGCTTACAAACTAAACGAAAAAACGACCAAATCAACTCGATTAGATTTACAAAAACAGATGAAGAAGTTCGAAAATCGCTGTCTACACTTTCAATAAAAAACGATGATGTCCAGTATTGCTATCGCCATGAGTAAAAGTGAGGTATTTGTTTTACGCTCAACCGGTGCAGAATATTTTGGAGAAAGGCTACTACTACTTCGATGTGCAACCTCTGAATAATATGACGACAAACACTGGACCGATTGAGTTTTCTATTTCTGGTTCGGCTGATGAATATATTGATCTGAATGATACTGCTCTATTCATTCGCTGCAAAATACAAATAAGCTAACACTCCGATTGTAGCGGCTGATAACATCTTTCCTTTCAACAACTTATGAACAGTCTATTCTCCAATGTATCACTAACGATCGGGGACAAACAAGTGGATGGAGGACTTCACAGTCATGTATTTCTATCGCGCCTATCTCAATAATCTTCTTCTGCTTGGTGAGAAAGCGAAAAAAAGTCAACTTTTTTCATTAGACTATGTAAAAGATGATGCCGCCAAGTTGAATTTGACTACCAATACAGCTTTTGCGAAACGACGTGGACACTTTACAAATTCCGGAAATACAGCTGAGTTCTACGGACGGGTTTGTTTGGATATGCTTACGCAAAAAAATATATGCTGAATGAAACCAATATTCGACTCCGATTATACCGTAGCAATCCAAAGATCTATCTTCAAAGACTTACGAACGGGAATTTCAAAACTGGAAGAATTACAATTTAAGAAACAATTATCTACGTTTGTCGTATTAAAATCGTTTCTGCGGTGCTAAGCATGAATGATTCGGCGCTGAGTCATCAAAATGCAATGTATCCTATCCAGAGTACCGAAATGCTATTATATACCATATTCAAAGGCGATCTTTCACACTTGAAGGAACATATATTCTGCGGTCAATTGCCAAAGTTTCTTATTGCCAGTATGGTTACCAACACGGCCTATAATGATGATTGGGCATCCAACCTTTTAAATTTTCAAAATTTTAATGTCAATTATGTTGCTCTATATCAGGAAAGTAAATCTGTACCGGGAAGACCGTTTACAGCAGACTTTGCAAGCAGCCTTTTCACTCGTGAATATGTTAATTTCTTATCTAGATTGGAACAATTCAATGTGAACGACGATATTGGCATCGAACTGCCAGATTTTGGCGCTGAATATACTCTTTTCGGCTTCAATTTCCCTTATTGGACGCTATCTGTATTACACGATACAGTATTCTAAACCGCTTTGTTTATTTGTGAACACTGATGCAAACAATTTATCTGGTCAGCACTAGTTTGCCATTTATTTTTATCAGAGTAACATTGGTGAAGTTTTTGATAGTTTTTAACATATACCTCCTACACATATTCAACGCTGATTAAATTTAAACACACGCTTTTGGTATTATTCAAACGGGTGCATACAAAGTATTTTATCTACCCAATGTTGTTTATTCTGTCTCTATTATCTATATTATAAAGTGTGAGGTAAATCTCTTCCCTCGTTTTTATGCGATTTTGATCTTGTATTTCTTGATAGAAATGATCTTATTGCAAAACATTTTATTATCAAGTTATCCGAAACAGCCGTGTTGGACAGTGCATGTGCTACTGCTCCTCAAAAAACACAACTGTATTAGTGAGGTGTTTAATGTACTATACTTGTTATCCACCCTCATTGTTATAATTCCCATTAATAAAGAAAAGAAATAATAATATCTTTTTTTTATATTTATGGTTATATGGCTCTATGTTACGTACAATATTTTGTATTAGAAAATAGCGATAGGTCAATAGGCAAACGGGTATTCCTTCAGGCAGATATATGCTAATGGGAAATGTGTAGGTGTGTTTACTTGCGGTTAGTTTTTGTCTCACTTCTATTACATTCAATCGAATGCAATGACCTCAACTTATTCTGAATCCCCATTGAAACCGCACGGATCTGGCATCCTAAGGCTACAATGCAACGAATTGAGAAAATCAATAATTGTAATTGAATGAACAATTACTTCTGAACGAAGGGTACTTATGATTACTTATGAACGAATGATACTTCTGAACGAAGGGTACTTATAATTACTCATGAACGAATGATACTTATGATCAATTTGTAATTAGTAAAATCAAACTGAGTTATCTTGACTTAGTCCGAATCCCCATTGATTAAATCACTCGGATCTGATATTGAATGGCTACAATGCATCGTACTGCGGAAAAATAAATAATTGTACTTGAATAATCGATTACTACCATTAGGATACATATGATCAATTGCTAATTTGCTAATTGCCAATAGGAAGCCATAGCAATCAAAATATAAATACTAAATTCTGATTGAGTGCCCAAATTCAAAATAATTATACATTTGTGGGTGGGGAGTAGGTGTTTCGGTTTAAGGGGAGGGGGGGAGTGATGCGAGGTCCTCTTTCCATATTAATCTGCTGAATTAATATTACTGTTTTAAAATAACACAATTTTAATTACATCAAATTTTGGTATATGTATCTTGTGATCTGTGAAAAAGGGTAAAATCAGGCTAAAATCCGGTTGACCCGCCTTCAATTCTTTGTTATAGTGTCCTCCACTGATTTCAAGCCATTCTTCTTTCATACGCTTTGAAATTTATGCTACAGTGATGAGGTCAATCGGTAGGGTACTTGAGAGAGCGTATTGTACTAGTATTTGTTACCAACGAACTGCCCAATTAAATGACAAAAAATTACTTGTGTTAAAATCTATTTATTCGTATGTTCTTTAATCAGTAAGAACCGGTTATAAATTGGCCTGTGTCAAACAGCATAGTTTACAAAAGTGGGCAATAAATAACATTAATATGGTTTAGTTTTAATGGTTACAATCACATAAATCAAACATCCAAATTTAAATATTATTTTGTATTAAGCAAATTCAATATAATAAACGTAAGTTTATTACAGGATAATCAAGAGTAAATAAATATACACATATTGCGTATTTATACGTATTTTTATACGTATTTGTACCATGTATGTACAGTTTTATAAACTCAATGTATATTCAATACTTTTAGGTATCTCTTCAATGGAAAATAAATTCATTATTACACTTACATAATTTTCATCTAATGTGTAATCACCATTAACAAGATTTTTCAGAGTGTCTAATGCAATATATTCATTCGGACTTTCATTGGATAGTGCATTGGCTATTATACCGCATAGCTTTTCAGGCACTTTACTATTTTCCATATTAAAAAATAGATCAACAAGATTCATAAAACACATAGTTGTTTCAAGTGAATTATCCTGATACATTTTCAAGTTAAAATAAGTCATCTCTCGATTCCATAGTGTCACCATATTTGTCCAAAGCGAATGCACTTCAGTCATTTTTGAAAAGATAAGATCACAAGGTATAATTGTATTAATATCCATAGAAATAGTATTTGTAACACGCGTAAGTGTATGCAGTACATCGCTGGGTGGCATACCTGTCCTTATCAATTCCTGTATATTATGTATAAACTTTCCTATAGAATTTATGATTGTCGAATTATTATTATCTTTGATAAGGCAGATAAGGCAACTTTGTAAACAAAATCGAATTGCGGGATGATCAACGCTCAAATCTTGTTGAAATGATTCTGACCATATAACACGAATTTTGTGCAATTTAGGAAAAACACAGTGAGTGTAGTAGCCCACTGTTTTTGACCATAAGCTAAATGGATACAATTCATTCGTCAATTTTCGAGACATAACAAATAGTATTTTCCGAAACGAAAAACTGTCCATATAACTTCGAAGGGGACTATCGACCATACTCATGAATTCATCAAGTGTTTCGATACTAGGCTTTAAAGACATATTTGAAGATTTAATATCAAGCGAATGAATTAAACATTCAATAGAATACCAGCGCAGAAACTCTTTTACTTCGTACCGATCAGATGTGTTAGTTGAAAATGGTTTGTTTAGAGTTAAGATTTTAGTATCCCATATATTAGAAATTCTTTTAATATACATACTAGTCCAAATTAACGTGTCTGGTACATTAATTGGTTTAAATGTAAATGAACGTGTAGTAAGTATACTAAGAATTCTTAGTATATTTTTTTGTGAATAATCAAGGCATATTTTACGTATAGACGCAATTATCTGAAATATGAGATCTTCGCAATGTGTGGTATCAGTTTCAGCTACCTTAAATGATGATATCCAATATAGAAAATCGTCCACTGCCGCTTCGCTGGTTTTTAAACTGAGAACTGTCGGATGACATGTTAAATATATAGCTTGACTCCATATATTACTGTAAAATGCTAATGGTAAAAGTTGATACTTTGGAATCTTCGGTTTAAGGTTATTAGGTAGGACTTTTTGGAACAATTCGTTTGAATTCTGAAACGCAACAATAACAAAAGATAACTTAATATAAAGGAACTGATCTTTTAAGCAATTCATTCAAGTATGACAATTTTTAAAGAAGTGAAATTGTTTCAAATTATATATTTTTCTATACAAATACGATATAATTACCGATTATACCTTCTACTACAATGTTTATGTTTACTTTTACATTACACATTTAAAAGCTGAGGTTAACAAAGTTAAATAAAGTAAGGAATTGCGATTTAGTGAAGACAGCTTCTGCGAAAAGCCCGAACAGTCGTCGGCAAAGCGGAAATCGATGATAAGGCAACAAAGCAGAAGGTTACAAACAAGTATGGACATTCCCAACAAGCTCTGAAAATGATACACATATATTTGAACCGTTAAGGGTCCAAAGTCCTGCACAATTGTTTAGTAACCTCTTCCCCTATTTTTTATAAATTTAAAGGTTTACTCTTGTTCTTATTTGTGATCTGGTCTGTCCCCAGTTATGTTTTTGCTTTTTGAATTTAGTAGTTTGTCTCTTAAATTAATAGGTTTGACTTGCGATATTATCTTGAAATTATTATTAAAATTATTTCTTTTTCAGTGTTCGCTATTATATTTTCTGGTTCTTTATTTTTATATTGTTTTATTTGTGTTGTGGTGGTGTTGAGAAATGGAATAGAATGTGATCATTTACTATTGCGCTACTAGTCGATAGGAGAGCCCAAAAGTAGTTCTAGCCGCTACGAGCATAAATAATCTAAAAGATCGACCTGTCACTCATTACAGCATAATTCTGAGCGACCGACTTCGCTTCCAGAGCCCTTGGACCCCATTAAGACACCCATGTGAAAGTAAAGAGCCACAAGTCACAAGGGCCAACATGGTGAGACGCTCTACAAACACAGTGTTATGTTAAGGTTTACCAATTACACTTTCTTGATAGTGAGTCCGATTATAACTTCGAAGTTCGAAGTAGGCATACGGAAGCTTTATAATTTATACTGCTAATACTTCTGCTTTTGATGTTACAACCGACGAGCCTATACAGTCAAAAAACAAAAGAGTTTCTATCGAAATATTTATTAAACAAGACGTAAGCTTATTGATTTTTTGCTATATAAAACATTATTATTAACTCTATAAAATAGTATGTTAATTGTAAGAGCTAAAAATAGAATCATACGTTTAATATATATTACGTATAAAATATTGTATTCATTCATTGACTGAATGTTCATGTTTTGTGTTTGAAAAAAATAATTTATGTGATCATTTAAATGTCCTGTAAGATCTTTGTATTGGATTATATTTACAATTTTAGAGATACTATGTAAACCCAAAAACGTATTTTTGAAAATATCTTTTTAATACTTCGATTTACATTATTGTTCCATAATTGAATAGGTTAGTGAACACGCGGATCTAATATAGTAGTTAATAATTTTAAATTTCATTATAAAGTGGCCGCCAAAGTGGCTCGAAATACTTGTCATTGATAATGCTCAAATTTGGGAAAAAAATTCCAATGAAGTTAATGCATATGACAAATGTAATAAATATATGAAGACTTCAAGTAAATCCAACGTAGCAGGCGATTCGGAGTAATAGCTTCGTGATTAAGTATACATTAATAAACGTATGTAATCGCGCACTCACATTTACATACCACAATTATCTAGCTATCTTATTTCACCATTTAATTAATTCATTCAATGCACTACTATTAAATTTTTCGCCATTATTATCGTGAATAGCTATCTTGTTTGTTCACTAATGTATTTCATAAACCGTATATGTTGTGAATTATGAGTCATTGCAATGTAATAGCAATGAATTCAATCATTCCTGAATAGATTATGTTGAACCTGTTTGTTTTTAAATTTATATAAATATTTCATAAAATTATATGTTTTTCGTATAATCTAAAACCATGTTTCATGTCAATAAAGAACAATTATTATGAATGCCAAAAAAATGTGTTAAAGTGAAACATAACAACATTCTATAATAATGTTACACAGAAATACTTTATTGTATATAGTATATAGTGTGAGATAAAAATTTACTTTAATATAGGCGTTAAGTACGTATTATGGAACCATTTGATCATCATATTTGTCACAATCGGCATCAACAACATCACTAAGTGGGCTATTAATTAAGAATAAAGCATAACCCATTCTGTTTTCAAAAATACACAAACATATTTTTATAATCTTGTGAGAAAAGTCTATAGGTGGCAAAAGATGTAATTTTTTAATTTTTTGACATCTACTTCAATTTTCATAGTCCTTTTCATATAATGAAACAGTTCAATGTTTTTCATCATTTTATTTTGTACTTTGTTTTCAAATCTTTCAAAGTCAATTTATCCTGTATATGTATTTCAGTGTTTACTTCAGAATTGTAGTCTATACTGTCAATCTCTTACGCCTCGTCCTCCAAAATATCCTCCATTGAATGTATTAATGTTTCTTCCTCTAACCGTTTTTTAATTTTTCGTCTGTTACTGAATGATTTCAGTTTGTTATCTTTTTCGACACTCTATACTGATTGTTATCTGTTCAATAATATGGCAAAATTGGAAATTTCTCTTCGTCAGTATCTGTGCAAAATTAGTTCCATTTGTCTTTTCAGTTTAATAGATAGACTATTTTTAGAAGAATACTTCTGTAGTAGTATAATCTATGTCACGTTAATTAGCTCTCGTGCTTTAAACAATACCTTATGTACACGAAGTAAGTGTACTTAAATTTAGATATTGGATATAGGACAGCTATTCTTCATGATTGAAACTTGAACAGACGTCATGTCATTTTTATCAAATACATATATTTGATTGTAGCTAATTGATCATCTGATCTGTTTATGATTTTTCCATATTAAAATGTCGTTGTATATAAAAAAAATAATTTATTAAGCGTATTTCATACGAATATTGAATAAAACTACACAATTGTAGTGGTATACTACTGTGTCAGTTTAAGATTATAATCTTTTGAGTAGTATAGGAAGGGTCGATTCGACAGCACTTTGAACTTTTGATCTTTGATCTTTGACATTTGACCATTATTGTACACCATCAATATAGCAAATGGTCTGGTATATATTACCACTTAAAACTTAGTTTTAATAACCTATGCATTACTATGTAGGTATAAAACAGTTTGGATAATATTTAAAAAAATTATGTACAATTTAATCCATGAAAATCAATGTTTATTTGCTGTTTCTAATGCTAGTTTTATATTACTGTAATGTACGCACTCTTATTATTTCACGAGTCGTCGATGTCTAAATTCATGTCTATAATACAGACGTATATGTTTTTTGGCATAAATAAAAAGTTTTTATGATTTAGTATTAACTAGTATATATAATATCCTCATTAGGCAGATTGGACATTGTTGTCAAATATACATGTACGTACATTTATACGTTCAATTTTCACATTTATATTTCATATTCATTCTGGGAAAACTATATTGATAATCTGTGCTATAAACAATCTATTATTTAAGGTAAGCAATTTATTAATAGCATTTATACAAGTTTAGTACATGTTTATATAAGTACAAATTTGAAAGTTCTGGCACGATTAGTATTGCTTGATAACTTTCCGAAATCTAACGCATGTATCTAACTAAATATATAACATTGAAATAAATAAAACGACTTAACATTTTTAAAGTAGTTTATTGCAACCTGTATGGCATAGTATTTCAATTTAATACAAAAAGAAAAGAAAAAGTTATTTCTGAAAAATTTAAAAGTCAAAAAGACAGTTTTCGCACGTGACGCACTAAAGTAACGCTAATATAATCAACATTGTGCTAGTTTGTGAATAGACTTATTTATAATATTCAATATATTATGAGTGGACTAGATTATTAAAATACTATTTCACAGTGTTTTACATGGGCGTCAATAACTAATTAATAAATAACGGAAGTATTCCAATGGAATACATATAATTTTTTGTTTTAAATATGTTGTGAGCCATTAGATACACGGTATTGAAGTTCATTGAAGCCCTACACATAATTATTTAATGCATAATTCGAATATTAGCATTATATATTAAAGCGTTACGTGCGTGAAGTTTTATTACAATAATTGAATGTCAATTACATTATAAGTATACTCTAATAATAATGATGAATTAATACTTTTCAGGATTTAGGAAGGAAGGAGACGCATTTCAGCCGACAAAATTGCTTTACTGAACAACAACAAGCAAGAATTAGCGAAGTAACGACAATAAAAGTATTGAAATAATGTTAAATAAAGTCCTGAGAAATTTGAAAAATAAAAGAAAATAAACAAAATTCGAAAAATTACTAATAAAATCAAATCCGGATTATAATGAAGTTAGATAGAATCTGAAATGATAGATTTGGCGACAATCTATACGAAACACAGACGAGGTAGAGTTGACAAATTTTATCAAGGAAAAAAACTGTACTGTTAAATCTCAGACAAAACGGAGAAAAAATAAACGCCAAGATTACCTTTCTCTATTCAACTAAACGTATTCATGTGATCCTATTTAGCACTATCAATAGCGAAACGAGCAAGTTTAATAATATATGCGACGTGTTAGGATATCATATGAAAACCCCAATCAGAAACGCAATAACACGAGAAGATATTGTTCTGACATCACCTTTGGAATACTTCGAATACGCCAAATAACACAAGAAATTTGTTGAACACAAAGGTGATAATATAATATGCTCAGTCAATTTTTTATTTATTTATCTTGACAAAGCAAGTTTTATCCGAACTAATCAATCAAATTTGGGTAAAATCGTGAATAGAGTACTCAACATAAGAAGTGTTCGAGGATACAAAAAGAGTTTATTGAAATGAGAAATCTTTCATGTTATTGTGAACATTGTATCGCAGAAATTTACTTTACCTGTCTAAACAGGTAGATTCATAATTTCCCTTCATGTCGATGAAGGGAAATTATATAAATATGCCTTGCGAACTTAAATCTGGTAGTGAAAGTATAACACGTGAGCCTATACAATATATCAATACCTTTGGAAATACAGCCTACAATTCTGACATTATCTCCTGGTACATAAGTGACCGTGGCACTTATTCCAAAAAAGGCCCAGTCAATATATCTTTTGCGAAAGTGTTGGAAGATTTGGGTGAAGAAGTAAGAGTTCAGTACATGAGAAAAGGATTTGGGGGTTGGTTCATTTGGCCTGATAGTCAGGAAGAATCAACTGAGCCGAAGAGAATGTTCAATCCTTTGAAGAACCATCGAAAATATACGAGAGGTCTTTTTTGCTTTTGGACGACCGAATTAGAAAACATTGACATATCAGTGTAAATAAAATAGCTGTTTTCTTCAAATTACTTGTTAAAAAATTGAGATTTGGTGTACCTATATTACTTTACTGTATAATAAATAGATTTGTTGATTACATTTAATGTACGTAATTGTTATAGATATATAAGTATATTATTTACCGTATAATTGAATGTTTAACATAATTGTTCGGCCCATAACACCTTGTTTAAGAGTTTAATATTACCCAATAATAAAATATAAACTTTTAAAATGTTGAAATTGTTGTATTTTGAGTATAATAGGTACAAGAAATATTCACGATAAAAATTCACGCACGTAACGCATTTTCGCCAAAAAATATTTGCTTTTGTTGAATAATGAGGTCGATTATGCTTTGGAAAATAGTAATACATATACAAAATAGTATTCAATCTAATACAAAAAGGCACTAAAGTCCAGCAATGAAATTTTTCAGATTATTAAATAGTTTACCAATACTAGAGTATATTAATTAAATACAAAAAGTCTATCAAACGTATGTATGGTGAATCTTAGCTTTTCAATTTACATTTTAACATTACATTTATTAAATAGATGTGGTAACTGAAATAAAAATAAAAAGTATTGAATGAAAAGCATATGTCTTAGGTGACCTATTCAAAGAAAGGGACAAAGGGACAAAAGGGACAAATCAAAAAATGATTTTACATCCTAATGTGCGAATATCGTTTTATGAAATTTTTTTACAGATTAATATGTTTACAATATGTATATGTGATCTATGATAAAAAAAGAGTTTCGATTTTTTAGAATTTTTTTTAATGATATTGTCAAGTTTGAAGACTTGGCTAATATAAATGAATAAATAAAATATACCTGCCCTATTTTTAAATGATATTATTTTTAGGCATTACATCAAAAAATAAAAATTTGAAACGGAATTTTTATTCTTTTTTAATTTACTAGATTTTGAATTTTTTGTTTAATTTTTTTTATTTACTTGACTTTAGTATTTAAAAAATATAATTTTTAGGCATTACATTAAAAATACAACTTTGAACACCCCTCCCTATTTTATAAAAACATTATGTTAGGTATTAAATCAAAAAATAGAAGTTGTCGCAAGGACGTAACTAAATTTGTCCATTATTATGAATCCGATCATGATATTAATTCAACTATTAAATTTGCTCTAAATCGTACGTTCTTTTATAACCGTAAATATTCTATATTTGTAAATAGAGAATGGCCCCTTTACATCACAGACATAATGAACTCCAACATTATAAGACAAAAAAGTCATGTACAAACTTTTTTATGATTTACTTAACCTATGTAGACGTTGAGTGTGCCAATAGTAACAAAGATCTGTGCGAAATAATGTCAATTGAGTGATACTGTGCATCTTATGTTTATACCCCGATTTTGTTTTGACTATATCACATCTCTGTGTTTTGTTAAATCCAACAATGCAATATATTTTGAATTCTTAATTGTTAAAGCAGAAAACAATTTGCGAATTTGAAATTTATTCAAAAGTAATCATTTTACATTACAAAATTGAATTTTATTAATCATTAGGTAGTGCAGGACAGCACCATTTTTACACAATTGACGATGTATAGGTATCCTGGTTCCACACCCTCCCCAAAACGTGATCTAGTTTTTTCAAGATCTCTCAAATTTAATTAAAAATTAGTCCAATGTTCAAAATTTAAAAAGACAAACATCTAGTTAAATAAATTTGATTTATTAATTTATTAATTTAAATAATTGGTTTTTAATTTTATATATTTATTAATTTACATTAAAACATTTGTTAAAGGCAATTATAAGTTCAACATATGTTTAAATAAACAAAATATAGATTAAATAGATATCTAAACTTGAAGAAATACATATACATATATTAGGAAAGTCATAATGTCTTAGAATTTATATAGTATTACAATAATCTTACGTTTTAACTGTTTTTCGCTTCATTGCCCCCGATGTTGCACACTGATCATCATCATCATCTTTTTCCTCTTCCTCCTCCTTTTCTGTTGGATGGTCCATATCAGGCTCGGTTTTAAATTAAGGCACCGCATGCTTTGCATCTTTTTATCGTATTTCATAAATTTTGAATAGCACGCTATATTTGTAATCCTTGCTGCCGTGGTCACCACCGATAGTACGACCCTGGTCCAAACTGAAATGGAGCTGATATCTTTTTACCGCGACGACCGACAGTCGAAAGCTTTAAAGTCTATAGCTACTTTTAATCACGTAGTTTGTCGTTCTTCAGAGTAGGTGGGTCTCACTTTTTCACTACTGCTGTTGTTGGTTGGTTTAGGCGGGACCCCCATCATGGAAGCCGAAGCCCCCGCAGATACGAGGACACCGCCACGAGGTCCTCCGCCAATACGGCCAAGGGAGGCCTCTCCATCCCGAACACCCGCAGCCGCAGGCCAAGGTTCGCTGGACACTCTTGGAGCCAATGCTCTCAGCCGATCCATCCGTATAAACGGTGAAGTCGAACTGTCCAAGGGAACGAATAGTGTCCAACGCGTCTTCCAAACGGACAGCTTCCGAATCACTACAACAGCTGCCCCCCTCAGAGAGAGGTTGACACTCCACCCTTTGTTCTCCCAATGCCACGGGGCAGAGGTGGCAGGGGGGAACTCCAGGCATCGTTGGGCTGCTAACCCAACACTGTTGCAGATCTCGTTGGCCATCTTGTGAAAGCAAAATTTCATTATTATTAATATTTGTTATAAATCATTTTTGTAAAACACCCCTATTAATAATAATAATAATTGGGAAAAAAACTGGTGAAATATATTGTACTATTCACAGAATGTTTCATTATTAATATTATATATATTCATTAAAAAATATTTTTGTAAACAACTATATTAATAAAAAAGAAAAACGATTTAATGGGGAAATAAAGCCAGTGGAATAGCTCCTGCAAAAAAATAAAGTGAAACTATATCTTGATTGCGGACCTTTTGACTTTGTAATGAACTCCTTCTTATTAATTAATAAATGTTCATCAGGACTTCGCACTGGTTCATTAAAATAAGTAGATCTTAAAGATTTGTGACCCCTTTTTGATTTAAATCTGCATAAAAGTGTAAAGGGAAGTCTTCTATTTTTGAAAAGCATATTTTAAAAACGTTATAATGTCAGTAAAATATTGCAAAAATATATAACATGTGATTTATTGTTTAAAGGGATGAATATTAGGATTTATAATTCACAATTAAATATATTTTTAATTTTTAAGGACTTCCTAAACAATTTTGCTACAATTCGAAATTGTAACTTTGTAAGAATAATTAACATTTAAATTTAAAAATTAACAACTAATTTATTTTATATTTATTTTACATTTTAATCCCTTTTAAGAATTTGGGGTGAATAGGGTAAGCACGTCTATTTAAATAAATAATTATTCTCGATTTATATATATTTTAAAGTGCAAGAAAATAGTTATTTAAACAGCAATTTTTGCACGAGTTGTGTAGGTAATTTTATTTTTGAGTGTTTCAAGTATAGATAAATTTATTTTTTACTATGA
>JAUZND010078390.1:0-16294 GCA_034780555.1 Coelogynopora nodosa | reverse complement strand
GCGTCTGTGTCGCCCGCTGGAGCGAAGGGACTTAAATTGGACACAGACGCTGTGTCCCCCGATGGGAAAGGGTTAAACATAATAAGACACAAAAGCGGATATATATATTTGCTATTCAATATGATAGAAGAAAATGCTTTCTAAATCGAAGGGATATCAGGTCTAGCCTGGAATACACGCATAAATCCGCTTTGTAAAATATGTTGTTGTCTTACAGGTTTTTTGATTTTGAAGCCTATGAATGAATATCATATGGTAGAATAGAAAGACATTGCAATAATGTCTTCGGCGCCAAGTTTTAATTGGAAAATGTCCATGTTAGCTGCTCAAATATAGCGGAGATATGCATAATAAGATATGAAGTTTTCAATTTTGACTTTGGTTGAGGTCTGTTGTGGGGGAAAACAACTCTTTATATAATGATGTAGGATATGAAGCTGTTCATTCCACGACTAGGCAACTGAATGGATGTTTCCTTAAGATGTTCAAGAGTCATAATTTGGAATATAATCAATACCACTACAAATATTTTGCGGAAGCAAATCTTCTGTCCACTCTGTACTAAAATATTATTTTAGTGTTTAGTCATATCAAACGGTTACACTCCGATTATGCATCTCGTATATATATTGCAATTTTAATTTACAATTCTGCATATTATAACACAAGATTGTGGTCGTTCAACATGCAAATTTGGACAGCAACAAATTGTTGTTACTGAATATTGTGAAGTTGTTTCATATGATGGCACCTGCTTTGCATTGTCTCCTGCTTCCGCACACCGGGTTCAACGTCACGGAATTCTGCTAGTCCTTTATTTTCTTGACAGATACAATCCCGATAGATTTAGTTGCTCCCTTTAAGTAATAATAGTAGTTGCCTCCACAATAAAAGTAGCTTGTATAAGGTCAGTGTCAACTGCTTGAAGCAACATTGGAAGTAAAAGAGTTTTGTAGACACTAAACGTTAAAATCAATAATGTCAAAAGAATATATAAAATGAATATTTGTTTTTATTCCCTTAAATATGATAAGTTGTTGAGTGCATCCAAAACAATTTAAAACCTAAAATTTAAAAGCAGTATACGAGGTTGCAATAGCTGTTTAATGGGATTCACATAGTCAATGTAATAATATTCTGTTTTTTGAGTAGTCTATTTTTTTCAATCGATTTTTATTCAGAAACTATTATTCGTCAAAACAAATAAAAAATATATTTCCTGTATCATATTATTAAAAAATGCTAACATTTATTGTAATTTTTTTAATAATTATTTATAGAATGTATATGAATGTGTTCTCCATGTTTGCAATAACACACATTATTTACTTCAGACGTATCCAATATTTTCGATAAACAAATATTTTTTTAAATTTCTTCAAAGATGTAAAAATAATCAGTAAAAAATGATGCACAGCTAGAATAGAATCCTATACGTATAATTAAATGAGAAGTATACGAAATGAGAGCGGATTGTTAGATAATATTGTTAGATAATAATGTATAAAAAATAACGAAATACATAATATATCTATAAATGATGTGTATCGCAGTCTTTTGACAAACTTATAAAGCTATGATGCTATTAAACAATTTAATGTAAAATTTTACTAACATATATTTACTAGTTCATGAAGTATGTAGTGAAAAAAAATTGATGAAAATAATATAAAAAATTACTACGAAAATATTTATGAAATTTTGAAAAACGTATAGAAATTTTTAATATTAAACGTTTATATACGAGTAGAATATATGTTACAATACTAAAAGAAACAATAACCTTAATTTGTAGTCCATCAGAGCTCAAACAACTTGAGAACGGAAACATCTTGGAAGACCTTAAGTACGTTGGCGATAAAGCTGATACAGATTTGTGAACCAAAAAATGTAACAGAAAAGTTTCAACCGGCAATATTGGGCGGCCAAAAACACTATTTTGGCAACACGAATGCATGAATTCCATATAGTCGAAGCAAAAAATTAGAATCCAATAATCCATCAATTTTAGGCTTTTTAATTGTCACATATTTTTGTATTAATAGAAAGTAAAGATAAAGCATAGTTATCAGGTCATGATACACGAAAGATTTATAGATAGAGAAGTAAAACGACAAACTATATTGTACGTTGTACACAAACGTATAATTCACTGCTCTGTTTTCGTATTCTGTTCCATCAATAAATGAGAATACTTATACAATAATTCTATTGCAAATATTTAATTGGTACTTGTGTGTTTATCAAAGAATTGTTTACAACCAATGAGATAAAAGAATATAAAACTATGAAAACAGCGGTGTTAAATACAACGTAAAAGTTCAAATCTTCAAGAAAACTATAAGTCTAACAGTAGAGTATACGACATTTTTTCTCATCAAACAAATATTTAAAAAATATGTTCACTGAATACAAATTTTGATCACATCACATTTATGACAAATAATATACGTGTCTAAAGAACACTTGTAATAGTGTAATTAAATATTTAATTTACTATGCTTGTAACTAAAATTTAGAAACTGAAAATATCAATAATAAAATAAAAGATAATATGTACTTACAAAAATAAGTAACAATCTCTATAATACTATAGTTTAAACTAGTAAAAATAAAATTACTATAGCATTCATTACATGGATTTGGACTTTTGAATTTGTAACAAAAACTTGTCACTGGTATGTTGTTGTGTCATCCCTCGTCATCATTGGTGTGATAAGGAAAAAACATTCTCAGTCAAAACTATAAATTGTAATTGACTAACAAACAGCGACATTCCTAAGGAGATGTTTTGCCATGTTTATGTGTCCTTTCTTAACAGATGCATTCTTTGCATTGCAAAAAGTTATGAAAGAGGTGATTTGTGAGACTTAGCAATGCTAAAGAGTTGAGTTGTAGGTTTTAAATGTAAAAACTAAATGAAAAACCTACATTCGTAAGTTTTTTTTGTTGTTATTCAAATTTTTTATATTATAAATATTATACGGAAGAGATATATATCAATGATTTTTATTGGTTAGGATAGGACACGATTTAACACGATACGAACTCTAATATAAATTTGTCGTATCGTCCTAACACTGAACCACTGTGTTGTATTTGAGGACTCGTTGACACCTATAGGTTGTTGTATACGTTGTTTGGTGCTATTTCTCAGACATGTTGAATTATATTGTATAAGATAGTAAAAATATTTCGACCGACACTTATGAGAAAGAAATATATTGTATGAAAACGATTTACAAAACTAAAAAACGAATATTTATACGACCTTTGAAATAAATACTTTAAACATTTAGTGGATAGCAACTTCTATAATAAAATTAATTTGATAAATGATCCTTAGACATTATTAAATTATCGATACGTTTTTGTAGTTGTCAAAAGTTATTATATAAATAATAGAAACAAAAGAATATAACCAAATAATAACATTAATTTGAACTATAGCTAAACAATTGTTTTAATTGATATCGATAGTATTGATTATGAGAAAAAAATCATCGATTGATTATATATAATAACAAAGAGAATTTTTTACAAGGAAAAGTATTTTGGATCTTTTTAAACATAAAAATTAGTAAATATTCTACCGAAAAGTATTGTTAGAAATGGTGCCGGCTTTAAATCTTCGGATAGAGAGTTTGCAGAGGATAAGGAAACTAGAAATAAAATACTCATGATTAGCACTTGCGTAGAAATCTATTAAAAAACAACGAACTATGTATGTTTATGTCTGGTATGCTTCATTTTTTATCCGAACACATTCAACCGAATTCACAATTAAGACCTTATTAAGAACTTAATAAACTTGATATATTGGTAAAGATGTTAGTATTCTAAATACTTCATACTGGAAACAGACAGCAGCGATTAGAATATATGATGCACTTATAAAGCGAATAGAATAGAAAGCAATCCAGTGTGCTTTTCGACAATGATACGTTGCGATGATCAGATATAAATATGATTAAAACACCGTTTTTATACTCAATTCCGAAAAATAATTACAACATGTACTAAATGTTGCAGTAACAGAAATAAAAAATATGAAACTTAACATCAACTGTAACATTACAAGTAGAATAGTATCCGAAAAAGGCTACAATAACATCATACAATATATTGTACATGTATGAGTAAAGGATTGTTTCTGTTTAACAATACAACTACCTACGCGGCTAAATCTTTTTAAGTGGTACTGTGTATCTCTGTACTGTGTATACTGTCTATCTCTGTAGATGAAAGTATTTTATTGACCTGGACGAATTCAATTAGAAGGCTTCCATTTAAAGACGTGTTGAAGTGGTTGTGATCAGTACTGCTCCGATCTTATGATGTGACCGGTAAGCCTTAGTCTCATTTTCTCAAGGCGAGTCTAGGAGGAGTTAAGCGATTACTTTGTTAGAGTTCTTGGTTTGTAATTCTAGTGTACTAAAATATCAAGAATGTTGCTTTGAGTAGATGTGCGTATGTAGCGTCTAATTAAGCGTTTATGTGCTAGCGTGGTATAAAAATGGGTTTCTATGACATATATGAAAATATAAATTGAAGCGCATCTGAAAGAAAATCAGACTTAAAAATTGGTTGGTTTCTATTATAGATATGAAAGGCTATGAAAGGCGACTTAAAAAGCTGGTGTCACACGCTTAAGGCTTTTCAAACTAATGAAAGACAACGAACTAAGTCTTCGTAGCAGTCAGGGAAGGATCCGCCAAGATAGTTGAAACGTTGACTTCTGGGAAATCTAATTTGTTATTGCTCATTCCGCATATCTAAATGAACAGGAATGGTCATTATTTCGGTTTTTGGCGCATTTATTTGGAGCCCAGCTTTCGAAACTGAATGGACTGAGTTGGCCAAGGATGGCTAAGTCGTCTGTGAATCCATATTTCAAAAATGAGACAAGGTTTCAAATTATAAAAAAGAACCAGAATACAACCAGAGCTTCCAAACAACACCAAGAAACGATATTGAATAACTTATTAAACCTTAAAACCCGATTATAATGAGGGACTAAGAGAAAAGGGCTAAATAAATTCACACAGTTTGATAACGTTGCTCAAATTGGTGTGAAAAATGAAGTCAACGTTATTTTGCAGAGCATCGGGTGTGGGACGAAGTGAGGACCATTACAGCCGACTTTGTAAAATATGGTCACTGAGTATTACATAGTTCAAAATAATACAATTATATTCAATTAATATAATTGTTTGTCAATTCACAATGCAGCAGGAACACCTATAATTAATAATCATATAAACATATAAATATATATAACTGCACCGATAATACGATAGTTATCACTAAATAACGCTTAATAATTATGGATAGTTTTTATATATTTCCAATGAACTATCATTTGTATAATTTAAGGAAATTGCACATATAAAATATATCATAAATTTTTTAACAAAAAGTACTTCAGAAGTTGCTTCAGAAGGTTTCTATTGTATATGTACCAATAAATTACCAATGTAAGCTAAATGATTTTAGCATTCCCATGGCTTTCTCTTTATTGAATTCGCGAATTATTAGATTTATTAGATTGAATTATTGGATTCGTGAACTTCGCTTTAGTGCTCAGATATACTAACCACAAAATGAATACAAAAGAAATGCTTCCGTCTGTTTTAGGAATACGAATATAAAATATATAAGAATATAAATAATATAATAATAATATAATATAATAAATAATATAAGAATATAAGAATATAAATATAAAATGTTGTCAATTACATCTGTACTACACTCTTTCGTAAAAAACATAATATACGCTTCCCTTAATCTTTGATCTGGTTGGCTTAGTCAGAGATCAATTGGGTCACGTAATCGCCCAATAATGAAAAATACATTAAATTTAGAGGCATCTTCTTGAATAACCACATATCATGCCCAATACTGATATCAAATTTCTGCAATCACGTCATGTATTTTAGAACCGGAGATCTGTAGGACTCGATATGGTCAAGGATATTCAATACCAAAAGGCAAAGCTACCGAATAACCCATTCCAGCCAGCCATTTCCCTTCCTTCAACATATTTTGCGTTGCTATTCAGAGGGAATTTTGCAGATATCGTGGGATCTGCAGACACTAATAATCAATATGAACTACAATAATGTAATCAATTGTTTAAATATTCTATTAATATAATACTCATATTAATATTTTTAAAAATTAGTTTTACTATTAATAAATATTTATACTTTATATAAACATTTGTTGAATATTTAGGTACATTGATTAAGGTTTAATTATCAATTAAATTTAATTAAAGTTACTAACTAATGTTACCATTAAACCTATAATAAATATATACACCATTTCTTTATTACTTAGAGGTAGTATACAATGTTATTGAAGTATAATAAGCATTTTATTAAGTGCAATATAAATAAACAAAAATCTAAACAATTAAGTGTTTTTTAAGCATATATTCTAACTTACTAGAAGTCCGCAATTATTACAAAAAGAGAAATGATCGGATATTGCTAATGTGTTAACCAAATGTAGACATACCTAAATAATATTAAAAATACAGTAGCTTTGCTTCAATAACCTTGGTTGCCTACATTCCACGTCGATACAGAAGAGTCATTCTGCTTATCTCTTCGCATTCCACTGCAACTAGTATTGACAATGTTGAAAATCAAAAAGCAGTCATGATTCTCGAAATATTAAAAATTTACTTGCAAAAGAAAAACAAATGACCATCCATTGCTACTGTACTTCAATATTTTGGAAGCTGTTTTCAAATCTTATATTATTATGAAGAAAAAAGTTTACACATTATCTCGGGTTGATTCTATAACAAATCTGTCAATCCAGTAGACTAAAGAATACATATAGTATAGGAAGAGTGGATTCGACCACACCACTTGACCTTTGACCATGACCTCCCAACCCCCCAAATAAAAATAAAAAATTCGATCCGGATCATAAATACGTCAAAATCTTTCATTGGATATATCTTTTTAGGGTAGTAACATATGACAACCAAAATTGGTATGATGACTCACAAATATAAGATCAATATTTTTATACTACAAGAAAAGTTCCCAATTGGTCAGGGTCCTCAAATGGTCAGCTTAGTTGCCGATGGATTATGGGCATGTGTTAATCTCTTGAATTCATTTTTATTTTTGTGTTTTGAATTTTGTTTATAAATTTAGGTTATTGTCACGGCAAAATTGAAAGAGACAAACAAAGTTAAGTTTTCCCATTGATTTTCATCATTATATAAAACTTGTAAATGGTGTTCTTCATAACAACTTCTATTTCATGCTGCTGAATTTTATAAATAATTACATGTTGAAGAAAATACTAACTATAATTATTAGTTTCAAATCCAACAGCATCGTAATAATTATAATATATACTTTTCTTAAAATTTTCTTAAAAAGTGCTGAGTTTATGACATAAGCAGTTCATAAAAATGATCTTAATAATTTTTTTTCAATAAAAATATCTCAAAAAATCTTTAGAAGGCATTTTTATACAGAATTTTGCTTAATCAGATAATAGAAAATCTATTTTTCTAGGGGGGGGGGGGGGGTAAAATTGCACCCCATCCATTGAGAAAACTCTACAAAATATGCCCATTCATGAAGTGTTATGACTATACAGCACTTTTTAAGAAAAAGTACATATATATTACAATTTTTACGATACCGTTAGGATTTTAAACTAATATTTATAGTTAGTTTTTTCTTCCTCTTTTCTTTTCAACCTGAAAATTAAAAGTAGAAGTTGTTATGAAGAACACAATTAACAAGTTTTACATAATGATGAAAATCAATGTGAAAACATGACTTTGTTTGTCTCTTTCAATTTTGCCACGTTAATAAACTAAATGTATAAACAAAATTTAAAACACAAAAATAAAAACTAATTCAAGAGATTAACTCATGCATGTAATCTGTCGGCAACTAAGCTGACTAGTTGCGGATATTTGAAAAGTCCCCAATTGGTCAGCTGGCTGATAACCATTTCAGAACCCCGCCTGATTGGGGACTTTGCTAAAGTCCCCAAATGTCCTACAAGTCCTTTGACTATTTACAGATATTTGTGAAGTCCCCAATCAGTTGGCTTGTTTGCCAACTAGTCCCGGACTTTCGACTATTTGCTGACATTTGTGAAGTCCCCAATTGGTTGGGTTGTTTGCCGACCAGTCCCGGACGGATCAGGGTCCTCAAATAGTCCCCAACAACTACAGTATTCAATATAATTAATTGATTCATATATATTATAAACAATAACATATATAAATAAATTCTTCCTTTTACAGTATTAAAATTATTCATATGTATTTACTATATTAAAGTACTACAATACAATTAATTGATTCATATATTATAAACAATAACATATATAAATAATATCTTCCTTTCATTGAATTAAAGCCTAAAGGAATTTTATTAAAGACTGATTTATTCTGAAAATAATATTCAGTAAGTGTAGTCAATATATATTTGGCTGGAACTTTTACTTGACAACCTTACCTCGTAAAGACATTGTTTTATTTTATAGGAGAGATTAATTCAAAATCTTTTGGTTCACAGGTAATTGTGGATAATGTTCAACTGAATTAGATTTTTTAAGATTTGCAAAAAAATGTTTCCTTAGCTATATGAAGTTGTTGTCCATTTTTAATATATCCGTTACCTTGCTCTGACAAAATTTTATATGACCTTTGACTTAATTCTTCTAATATAATTGCTTTTTTATTCCACTGTTTCCCATTGTCAATGTGTACTATTTTATTTAGTTGCAATAGTTTGGTTTTTCTAATATAAATTTGTCCTTGTGTAAAATAACTGATTGATTTCCACTTGGCAGTTTAGTTCTTAAGTGCCTTCCCATTAATAGTGGAAATTATTACCTTATAACCTTATGGGGTTGCACAGTGTTGTAATAAAGCTAGGTAAGGATCTTTATCACTATTTAAACATTTGTTAAATAGATTTTCTACCGTTTGAACAGTTCTTTTGGCAAGTCTATTACTACGTGGATAATATTCAAGCTACTTTTAATGTGTATAAAATCTGATTATTATGAAAAGATTTTGAATTATGTACTTGTGAATTGTGGGCCTCCAACACTAATAACTTTTTTTGGTATACAAAATCTTGCAAATGTTGTTTTTAATTTTTGGATAACTGTATTTCAACAAGTATCACTTAAATAGCAAACTTATGGATAATTTCAGAAGTAATCAGTAACTAATAAATAGTTATATCCATGTATTGTGAACAAATCAGCACATTCTTTCTAAAATTATTCTTTACCAAAATCATAACTTTAATGGTTCTCTGGTATGTCTATTTTGATGTATTTGATATACCTCACATTTAAAAACCGAATCTTCGATTTCTGCACTCATTTGTGGCCAGTAAAATGACTGTTTAGCACATATTTAACTATTACTAAATGGCCTTCATGTACTGATTGTTTCATTCTTAAATGGAGTGTGGATGGTGCTATAATGTGTTCTTCTTTCCAGAGCAGATCATGAGTTTCCCAGAGTTCTTCCTTGACAGTTTCATATGACTTCACATTGCTATTAAGTAATTTGGAATCTTGCTAACATTTTCTGACATGATGATTAACTTCTGCAAGAGTTGCATCTTTCTTGGTCTCATCAACAAATTCATTTAAGGCTCTGTCAAACATTGGTAAACTGTTAACCAATTCACAAACTTAAGATAATTATCTTCTTCATCAGGTGTCTTAGTAGCTCTTGACTAAGTATCTGCAATAGTCAGTTCTTTTCCAAATTGGTTTGTGGTCACTTTCAACCTATGCCATCTATCATTTAAAATCGGCTAAGATGTTTGTGATTCTCAATATAATAATCATTTATTCAAATATTGTAGGGGAATCATAACAAATCAAATTATGGATCATCCACAAATATTTAAATATAATTTAGTTTTATAAATAGCTTTCATATGATGACGAAAAAAATAGATTGGGAAAAAATGGTGCCATGAAGCAATCCAGATCTAATAGTAGTAGTTTCAAAATAAGAATCATTAAACAGTACAAATTGATTGTTTAAAAGATAGTTTATAAAACTAACATGATTATTAGTTATCAGATTCTTTTGTCTCTAAATGTTGTCTGAAATAGTGTCAAAGGCTTAAAAACATTAAAGCTCGATATTGAGACAGCAATAATGCGTTTTTTCTTAAAGTGTGTAGTTTTATGTGTAATATTATCATTTCGCCCAAGTAGAAAATACCCTAACATGGAATTTAAGTAATGTAGAATATAATTCTATAATTCTATATAATAGAATGTAATTCTAGAATATTAACTGAAATTCTCTGATGAATTTGTCTTTAAATTCTTTAGTTTGCCACTAACCATTAAGAATAACATAGATACTAACATTGACTGTATGGGTTGGCATAGGGTATGGCAGACTTGTTGCATATGAAATTTCACAGAACACCATGTGTGAACAAAGATATTGCAAAGTGTTAACTGAAAAAGTTGTGCCAGTATTCACAACAAGAAATTTGCTGTATCAGCAGAATTATGCATCTAGCCACTATGCCATTGCCTCAGAGTGTCAAAATTAAGATGTATAGGTCAAAAAGACAATGTTATTTTATGCCATTGCACCTCAAGCAAGAGAAATTTATTACACTTTTGATTTCAAAGATGAAAAAGAAAGTTTTGACTTTGACATAGTCATGCTAAAATTTAACAATCAATTTCAGCCACAGAAAAATATAACCTTCAAAGATATACATTTCACACAACAAAACAGCAAGAAGGACAGAAGGTAGATGATTTTTTAACTAGTCTCATATCAAGAGCAAATCATAATGAATTTAAAGACCTAAAAGGTGTTATTAAAGACATTTTAGTCTGTGGAATTGAAGACAAAATAGAATAATAACTATAATTATCAGAATCAGAACCTCTAAACTAGGAATGAGCCATAGAAATATGCAGATCAAATGAAGTCATAAAACAACAAATGGATCACATTGCATCAAATAGCAACAAAATCAAAGACAGTGCAATAGATTGGGTACATTTTTTAATAAAAAATCAACATAATACAAAACAGCAAGTATCGTGGCAATCAACATAAAGTAATAGAATGGCCTGTTTATGGAAAATATGAAAAAATTACAATAGACAAAATTATGCAAGTCCAAAGCAGAAAGTGATCCAAAGTGGTAAAACATCAGAATACAGAAATATAAATGCAGACACATTGTGTGTTGATTAATTAAAAGGAAACCAAACAAAGCAAATTGGGTCTACAATGGCAAACAACAGTTTTAGTTAATGGCATGCCAGAAAACTTCAAACTAGCCACCCATAAGACCAAAAAATTAAAACATAACAAATTAAACTTACAGCATATAATGGATCAGAGGTCCTTGTAATTGGAACATGTAATGTGAATTTTAAAAAGAAAATTAATCTTACAAGCAAGAAATCATTGTTATCAAAGAAAACACCTTTTCAATTATGTAGTCCATGATAAAACTCAAAATAAAGAACAAATACAACCTCAAATCCATGTCTGTGAAAATATATTTGGAGCAATACCTTTAATTCATCCCTCACAATGTATTCCAGATGCTTTGAAAGAACCACTGAAAGAAGAATGAGACAGAATGGAAGACATAAAAGTTATTGTAAAAAAAGAGTAATCTACAGATTGGGTATCTTCTTTGGTCATTGTCAAAAAGCTAAAGGAAAAATTAGTGCTGTCTGGGTCCTAAGCATTTTAATAAAGTACTTCAAAGAAGTCAATACCAGATGCCAACAACTGAATAATTTTTCTATAAAATGGGAGGTTCTAAGATATTTTCGACAATTGATACTTCATCTGGGTTATGACAGATAAAATTAGACGAAGAAAATTCTGAACTACTTCAATACTTCATTTGGATGGTACATATTTTTACAAGTACCCTTTAGTATACTTATTGCAACACAAAAATGTCACAGAGAAATTGGACATATTATGCAAGGTTTAGAAGGACAATCACATTGCCAGGATGATAAAATCATCTGGGGTAAAGATAAGGAACAACATGATCAATGCCAAAATTGTGTTTTAGAGGCAATTGAAAATCTGTACTAAAATTAAACAAAGAGAAATGTCTATTCAAAAAGCATGAAATTACTTTTTTCTTGGCCATAAAATAACATCAGAAGGCATCAAACCTGATGATGCCAAAATGTAAGATATTACAAAGTTTCCATATCCTTAAAACAAGGAAGACCTATAAAGGTTTATAAGAATGATAAATTACTTTCCTAAATTCATTCCATCAGTTAGGAAGCTAATGGAGAAAATAATTGATTGGCATTGAGAAGCACAACACAGTAAGGTAGTTAATGACCTGAAAGATCTAATTACAAATTATCCAATGCTACAATACTATAATCTATCTCTACAAATCAAAGATTCCACAGATGCCTCAAAATATAGTCTTGGAGCAGTTTTGTTCCAAAAGCAAGTAGAGAAATGTTGTTTTGTAGCCCATGCAAGTAGGTCAATAAAAACATTACAGATTAATTATGTATAAATAGAAAAAGAGTGTTTGGTATGCATTTTAGAATTAAAATATTCTAACAGTATCTTGTAAGCAATCATTTCAGGTTGAAACTGACCACAAACCAATTTGTAAAGCACTCCCAAGAAATCAATGCATGTTGCATAATCTTTAAAAATATGATTGTATTACTTTTTTGTCAAGAGCTACTAATACAACTGATGAAGAAGATTATGATCTTAAGTTTGTGAATTGGTTAACAGTTTACTAATGTCTGACAGAGCCTTAATTGATTTTTTGATGAAACCAAAAAAGATGCAACTATTCAAGAAGTTATTCATCATGTCAGAACAGGTTGGCAAAATTTCAAATTACTTAATCTCAATGATAATGGGAAGCCATATTAAACTGTCAAGGAAAAACTCTGGGAAACACATGATCTGCTCTGAAAAGAAGAATAAGTTATTGTACCATCCACACTCCATTTAAGAATTAAACAATTAATACATTAAGGCCAGTTAGTAATTGTTATTTTACTGGCCACAAATGAGCACAGAAATTGAAGATTTGGTTTTTAAATGTGAGGAATATCAAATTAGACAGACAAGAAAACCACTAATGTTGCATTGATTAGATGAATCACATTATTGTACTGTTAGTACTGTAGGGTCCTCAGTCAATTGGTTGGCCAGCTGATGACCATTTAAAGACCCTGACCAATAGGGGACTTTTCTAAAGTCTGAGACTTTTGACTATTTGTGAATATTTGTGAAGTCTCCAAAAAGTTGTCTTGTTTGCTTAACAGTCCCAGATTTTTGACTATTTGAGGACATTTGTGAAGTCTCTAATTATTCAGTGTGTTTGCCAACTAGTCCTGGAAGTGGAAAGGTCAGGGTCCCTAACTGATGGCTAATAGTAATAATTATAATATAGTCATGTTTTTTCTTATTAAATATTATTTAAAACATTATATAAAAACCTTATTTAAATATTTGTTAATAATAATAACAACCTACTGTGAATAATAACTGCAGGTAATAATTTCATTCTAAATATATATTCCTAGCTATACTGATGTGTCTTATAATATTATTATTATTCTATATAAAGTTATAATATATAATACTGGGGACTCATGTTAAACTTAGAGAGTCAGTACCAATTTTTAAATTAGTCATTTTAAAATAAACATACTTTTACAGGGTACCAAAATCACTTTATTATTCATAAAATAGTGAGTATAAATAAATAAAAAATTAGCATAAAAGAAAGAGAACATTTCCCAAGTCATTTTTGCATAAAAAACATTAGTCAATTACTAGACTGTCATTACATAAAATTTGTCCTACCATGTAAAAATTCTTAAAATGACTAGAATTCACAGAATTTTGAAAACTGAAGCATTAACTGTATTTGTAAAAATATAGCAGATATTAAAATTGAAATATTATGACTCATAACTATGATGACCATGCCATGGCATGCCAATGGGAATGCCATGGCATGACCATGTTCCACTTGACTTAAATCAATTAATAACATATAATAGCTTAACTAAATACATTTCCACAATTTGTATAAAAATTCCTAATCTTTGCAATTAACAAAAGCTTCTGTTCAAAATATTTGTTATTCTTTTTGTATATTTACAATTTATCTTCAAAAACATAACTTCTATTTTTTTATATAAGAATAAAACCTCTTCAACATATATATAACACATATATACAACATACTAGATAACATTGTATGATAAAAACATGCATTACAAAAATTTAACTTTTACATTTTAGATTGTAGCTTTAACAAAGGATTTTTTGTTTGAAAGGTTATAAAACCCATAAATAGAACCATTTTAAATGCATCGTATGTCATATCTACACTACATTTAAATTAATCATCACTTTTAATAGCAGTTTAAAATTTAAGTAGTTCACGAATAACAAATAATATTTTCCATTATGTACGATATTATATTCTATCTCAGAATTCATCCCGCTATAACCTTAACGACAACAAAAAGTATATTCAATACGCTCGGGTGATACATTTATGTATTATCTAGCATAATTAAACAATTATTTTAAAAATAATCGTTTATATAAAAAATATACAAACAATAAAGAATAAATTAATTTTTTTATCATTTATAATTTTTTTATGTGATACAACTCTATAAAATTCTTCAAATAAATATATTGAATTAAACAATAATTAATTAACGTGAATAAATAAAATTAAAATGAGAAAATAAAATAGATGTATTATGTTTTCAATAGATACTATTTTAATAATAGTTATGTAAAATTGAAAGCCAGTAAACTGCCACAACATTTTTTTATTTATCTAAATTTTCGGTGATCAGCAATATTTTTAAAGATATAACATATTTATAAATAAATGAACTAGATATTTAAATCGAATATTTGGATGATTGCCAATAAATTAATTTTTTAAAGATTTTCACATTCAATTTTGCTGTTGATTGCAGATTTTTTCAATTGAATAATTATTGCTTCTCGGAATCTCAGATAAGTACAGTCTTTATCTTTACAGACAAAAGATGTCATAAATTTCGCTTTACATATATTCTCTGATGATGAAAGGTACTATTGTAGGCCTATTATTAGAAAGTTTTCCTAATCAGTGATGTAATTTTCTTATTGTACCAATACAGGGGATTAGTGTGACGTAATAATTATTGTTTTAATTTCTCGTATCCTTATTTTTATTCCTTATATCCTTATTTCTTATGTCTGATATAGGCTATTCATAATTAATTGTCATTGATTAGTTAGGTAATATATATATAGATGTCAGGATTTTCTTTCAGCTTTAGCAAATGTCAAAGAGTGTGGAGGATCTGATTATGGTAGACTCGCCGATTTAAAAATGATTGTTATTTTTTTGTCAGTTTTATCATCAATAAATGGAAAATTGAGATAGTAGTATTTCTTTGTGTGTAATATTTTTTATATTTTGCTATTTATTATATGTTTCTTACATATTTGATTAATGGTATTATAGTGGATATTCATTTATGGCAAGAATAAATTTTAATTCATATGAAAATCTTCATTATGCAAAAAATTATATTGTATTAACGAATATTCGTTAATATAATTTTCTGTATTTGATTTTGATAAACATCTGAATAAAGTTTTTCGTATATTTCATTACGTGCAATATTTATTTTGATTTCATTGATGTAGTCGAGTTATAGGCCTAATGTGGGATTACATTTCGTTTAGCAGATTTATTATAAAATTTGGTGGTTTCACTAATGGTCTTATAAAGTGTAACTGAAAAATCAAAAAGGTTAAGGCGCAGTTATCTGAGATATAGATGTTCGATATCAAATTGGATTATTCAGATTTTTTTGTTAAGATGCTAAATAGTTGCAATGTTTAGCTTCATAGGCTACCATTATATTCATTGTTAATATTATATAATCATCAATATAACGTTTTATTCACCCTAGTATTTGAGTAGAAGTAAGTGAAGCTAAAATAATAATATATTATATTATTATAATAACTTATTAACTTATGAATCAATAAATAGGTACAGAGGCATAATCCTACATAAAGAAATCTTGTCGCTTATGTGTATGATAATGCTGTGTTATATTATTTATATCCCAGGATCAATAGAAATTCAATATTATAATAATAATATTAGATGAATATTCAAATTTAAAAACTAATGATTTCATTTTTGCATCTACAGTCATTATGGCAGGTTCGTCTGATTATGGA
>JAUZND010078379.1:0-16295 GCA_034780555.1 Coelogynopora nodosa | reverse complement strand
TCTAAACATGTACCATTATTAAAACAGTTGCACGGTGCGAGATACCATTCGGGTGAACCAGTAGACATGAATTCTCCAGATATCGGTAACGTCTGGTGTGTCTTTGCCTCATCCGGTGAAGATGTACTTTGATCAAAGGCAGAATCTGAGTCTTCAGTTTGAGTTTCACTTTCACTTTCTCCAGAACATTCTGAGAGTTGAGAACTAGGAAGACGGCAAAACAGTTCGTACTTTGTTTCTGACGGCTTTTTACCTTCTTGAATGAAAACGTGAAACTCGAATTCTCCTGTGATGTACCCTTCATTATTAGCAAGTACAGATACCATTTTCTCCTTACGTTTACCATTGACTGTAACATTCTTTAGTACATCGGTAAAGTTAAGAAAACGTTCCAATGTGATAAATAAGGCATTTCCCTTTTTAACATGGGCAACATGAAACAGCATACTTTTTCCTGGTACGGTTGTCTGTGAGTAAGCATAGTTAATGTTTTCGTAGCTTCCAGCAGCAGTGTCAACCCAAACTTCAACTTCGGTTTTATTTGAGGCCTCAGTACTTATGTTATATACTTCATTGTTCTCATTTGTGAACTCCATCGCTACAACTCTGGATGTAATGTTTCGCGATATATTGGTAAATAGAATTGGATTGCTCGTTTGAGTAGTGACCTAAAATGAATTAACACAAGTAATGATAAACACCTCCATATATATTCGATTCATAACCTACCGTTATATGTAACAATATATCCTCATTTACCGAAAAAAACGATAAATGACCTATGCCTGAGAATTTTTTTCAGAATGAAATGTGCGAGTAATAATATATAATATATACATTAAAAAATTCAATAATTTGTCAAGTTAATAATATGTCCTTCACCTTATGGAAAAATCAATTACATTTATTGTTGTTATATACATTTGTTTTTTTATCATATTACATTGTATATCCAACAAAGTAATTGCTACTTTATTGTTTTGTAATTTATATTAGTTATTGGTCTGTACCTGCTTAAACTATAAAAAATATAACAATATTACAGTCATATAATATGAAATATATATAATTCTAAATATACAGTAATAGAGGTTGATAACTGTACGGTTTGTAAAATCTACGACTTTTTATTGTATTTGTTTACTCGTAATTGACGGATAATCAAATAAATTAAAAAATATACCTAACTTTGTCATATTTGATGAGAGTACATAAGCACATCGAAATATAAATAATCTCCTTAATAATTTTTATTTAAATACCTATTTCGGGAAATCATTTTAAAACAAAACAAATTGATAAAAGTTATTGTATAATTATATTTACCATCGCCTTCACAGAGAGAGCGGGTTCCATTTTTTCCGGATCAAGTCGATTAGGTTCATCAAACAGATTGTCAGTACTGGCCATCAGAAACGATGAGCAGTCACTTTTTCCCAGAGTTTTCATTTTTTCTGAAATAATCATTTACAAATATATGCTATGTTTCGTATCCACATATTACATATTCAAGCGCGGATCCAGGGGAGGTTCAACGGGTTCATATGAACCCCCCTCAGAGGATGTGTGCCCTAAAGAAATTGGCATTTGCCTTAATTTAAGTAGACCTCTAAATGTTGTGTTGCTAATAACCACCAACATTTCTAAAATATTGCCCTTTTGACTTTTTGAACCCCCCTACTGAAATCTTGGATCCGCGCCTCATATTTAAGTAATTATGTACTTATTAATTTAGTAATGCGTATTTGTTAAATCTAGCGATGAGAAAAAACTACCTGAAACTATGTTTTGTCTCTAACGAGTATTATTGAGTAATCTCGAAAACTTGGTGTATTAATAACATTGTTTTTATTTATAATTTTAAATTTTTTTTTTCATTAACAAAATACGCTATTTTCTTATGTTTACATTTATTCATAGAACAAACTGTTTTAAAATTATCAGTATTTACTTTTTCCATATACATCTGGTGCAAGCCTATTCACTGTCATTCCAAATTTGGCCGCCTGTAGAGACATTGCCTTCTCCCCAACAACAACTTTCTTGGACACCGCATTCATTAAGTTTTTAGTAATGATTCCAATTCGATCAATATTCTCCTGATTACGCCGATCGGCTTCTGGATCGCGCTCGGGTTCTACATCTGGCCTCGTCGTGGTTGGCGCACTTGTGCTAGCTGAGGGGTCGTCGATGGTCGCGTTTTTCGCCAGAAAGGCCTGAGTTTCATAGAGGTTGCCTGGTTTAGGAAAGGGGTATGCAGAACATTTAATTTTTTAACATAAATGTTTATCGCATTTAAAATCAAAAAAACAAATAATAATATAATTACATATGTGAAATGTAGTCAAACATTTTGTTACTAATAACAGTTATGAAATATTTAAGAAATTGGTAACTTCAAACATGATCTAAATGTATTTAAATATGCATTACATATTGTATCGTGTAAAATAGGTGTAATACAACTTCCATCGATCTCACATTTCTGTAATTATAGTTAAAACTATTTTGTTTATTATGCAATTTATGTAACATCTAAACGGTATTCCTATTTATATGGGCAATATTTTCTAACATAATTACGGAGATGTTGTGACTATTATATTACTATATCAATTACTTTAAACTATGTAAAAACATATATAGCATTATATTATTCGTTACAATTGTAAAAAGTATACACTTATACTCATACATGTAAACAACTACAATATATATAATGATTGTTTTGCACAAACTGGGTATCAATATTTAAATTGTAACCATTCTTTTATATTATATTATATAACATAATATTATATATTATGTCACGGTATCTTACCAACAACATTTGCCACTAACAAGGAAGTCTTCTCAACATCATTGGAGGTCACCGATCGTTCATCTGCCTTGCTGTCCAACACGCTGATAAGATTGTCACCAATACTGGAAGCCATTTCCTAAAATGTGTTTTTACATCATATTATATGCTTATAATACTACTGTTACATGCATTAGTCAATTATATATTATAAGGTTATATATTGTATGTATTGTATACATATACATATATATATGAAAGTATTAAACTTTAATAAATTTAAATGTGTAACTCTGCTAACGAATAACAGATCTTAAAATTCAAAGGCTAAATTCAATGCTATTTACATACATGTTTTAAGTTAAAATGAAAATTGTGTTAAACATATATTCTAGCAACTACTGTCTTCACTATATTATGACCTTTTCACAGGGCTGTATCCGATTAATATTGTAAAAAGTCGATTATGTATAAACAATCTGACAACGTAATTACTAAATGACGTAACATTCCTGATATTACGTTGTGATTGAAGCAGGTATTAAATATAGTATTACGATGCATTGAAAATATAGAGTTTAGATATTTATTTTGCTTGACATGTATGACTCATGTTTCTAAGAAACTTTTGCGAGGCACATATTGGAAATATAGTTATAAGTAAGATATACAAAAATCGATATCTATGAGTATAAGTATATTATATAAAGAACAATAAATAAGATAACTTGATATTTATTGAAAGAAAGACTAGAATAGTAGGAATAAGCGAGGTAATTGTTAGTTATTATCTCATTGTTGTTTGATTATGTCGTTGATCGTTGGGTAGGAGGTTCATTTCCTACTCTGTATTGATGTGGGTCTATCAGTACCTTGAAATGGGTCTGCAGATGGGTCAACATGTTAATTGCTGTGTTTATCGCATTTGATAATATCCACATTATTCAAATAAATTATAAAGTCATACATCATTATATGAATTGTGACAATTAAAATGTCGACCTTCGTGTATTGAACATGTTAATGTAATATAAAACTATTTTTTGATTTGAACTAAAATACCGTATAATTATTGTATACCCCCCGTTTTAGGCATAGAAAATTTAGATTTTTAGATGTTGAAAAAAAATCCCTGACATAGGTCAATATATAATCATGGTATTTTGAAATCTAATGCAGTATACTTTGCAAAATTGTATCGTAAGTAAAATTATATTTCATGTATTTGTAGATTTTTTCATGTTAGCTTTCATTCCGAAATTCCTAAAAGCTTCCTACGCCCCTGATATATCTTTCACATTTAATTGTTTTCATATACTCATATTCATTATTAATGAATAATTATTCACCAGAGAATTTTGAGACAACTCTTCCGAAGAGCTGCAGCTTTCCTGTAGAACGGTTGCCATCCCAAGAGCGCCATCAATGTCCATACTGTCTATCGTTTCTGGCTGCACCATTGAACTCATTGATTGCAAAATGTTTTGTCGAACCTAATTGAAAATTAAAAAAATTACGGCATTTTACAAAAATGTACAGTGTGTTTCATAAATTACGCCACCCTTTATACAACATAGAAATATACATTTATCGTTGATAATAATAAAATAAACAAAAACAATTAATTCTTGATAACACATTTTAATATTAGTTTTTAAGTTTAATAACTGTATTCAATGTGATGACTTTTTTTACAATATACAAAAACCAATATGCATAGCTGGTAAGATGTTTTGACATCCATAGACTATTCCTGCTCTTAAAGTCTCTAAATGTTCCGCTGTTGTCTTGAACTCTTTGTAATTCACGTAACCCCAATATGCATAATTCTAAAGGATTTAAGTCAAGTCACCTTGCTAGTCATTCAAAGGATTCTCTTTTGCCAATCCACCTGTATGGAAAAACTATATCAAGAACATTTCGTACAACTCGTGCGAAGTGGAGTAGAGCTCCATCCTGCATAAACCGTAATCTTCTTATCGTATGTAAATCCTCGATATTTAGATTGAAAAAGACAAGTTTGTAACATCTGCAAGTAATTTTCATTGTTAACATTATGTTCAAAATAGAATAGACAGATTTTTGTGGTATAAATGAGAATTAGTAATATTTTGATAGAACCACGACCTCTAACGTAGCTCACACACAACAATTACATCAAACCAGGTAAAAACGCAATCCTTAATCTAAGTTATTGAAATCTATTTCTCAATAGTGGTTGACACGGTTAAACACTCAACATTGTATGAACTAAGAATTCGTGACTAATTGCGTAATTGACTCATAAACTACTTTCATGATAACAACTAAAAAATATTCACAACTCCACAAACTCGTTAACTTAGTCAATAAACAATATATTCCAGTTTCGTTCAGGGCTCAGTCAGTGATCGAGCCAACTGCTTTTTCACTTGTTTTGTCAGACTTACAAATATCGCGGATGACACGGACATTATCAAACCGATGATACATATCATAATTGGGTTAAAATCAACAAATTTAAATTAAACGAAGGTAAATCCATGAAAATAATCTTTCCATGAAATCACTTTAACAAAGATATAACAAGTATATTAACATATTGTAAATCGACGGAATTACTTATAATGTCCAAGAAATCAACACATTAGGAATAACACTAACTAACAAACATATATCCATAGCCCTCGTCCTCTTCAAAGTATCTAGTTATTTAAATACTCAAAACACATCGATTTAGTGCGTCAATACCTACCAAAAAGAGGTCATCACAATCACAACCTCGTCTGAGAAACAATACTTTTCAATTGTCGATTCTAAACCACATATTTTAGTAGATGTTTTATAACTCACATGATTGTTGGTTACTATACGAAAAATTTAATTCTTAGTTATTAGATGTTTACGGGTTGTATAAGGTAAACGTATATTATAAACTATAATTTGACACATTATTTTTTCTATGATTATTTTCTCTGTGAACTTTTGCGTATATCAATAGTTGAAATATAGACCTTATTATTATTAATAATACTTTCAAAGTAGTGATTCTTAATTTCTAAATACTGAATTTCATTATTTCTAACCTATATAGTGTGATTATTTTCACGATTACATATATTCAAATATCAATGAACTGTGCTTAGAACATAAGGAGGAAATTAAACTGGGGCTGATGGACTTAGTTAATACAATAGTAAATAACAAAAGCTATCAATAATATATTAAATATATCGACTAGTTTTATAAATATATCCAGTTTTGTTGAAAAACAAAAATTAATTTTCTAAAGAAATGTTTCAATTGTTTAATATTTATTAACTTTAAACAAATTGATAATTCCAATTATTACCTATATGGAAGCCAGCCATCCTTTTTTGGAAAGATCCCCATATCCTCCAGAGGCATTTCTTGGAGCCCCTTGGTACCCTTATTGTCTACGGGTCTACATAGGCGCATTCATCTGTCCGCCCAAACTTGCACGGTGTTCGACTTCCCCCACTATAAACCCCATAAATATATACATACGTTTGATACTACACTTGAAACTAAATTCACCTTTAAAATAAACTCACCGCTTTTCTCTTTTCAATTTCCTCACGTCTAGCAGCTGCAGCAAGATTTGCATTCACTGAAGTTGTTGTCTCTCTAGGTCCTTCAGTTGTTAAACCTCCATAGAGAAATTGATACAAGTGATGGTTAATATTGGAGATATGTCATTTAAATGTTTATAGTGGAATTGCCTTTGAGTTAAATTAACCGATCAACTATTGATCACTGTATAATGCTATTTGGTTGTTTTGTAGCAATGGATTGTAATATTATAAGAAAGAATTACAAAAAACTATTTGCGAAACGCTTATTGAAATTAACATATTGATGTCCACAAAATGAATATTGGTCATTGACAAATGGGGATAACTGTCCTCCTCCCACCAGAGGGACGATACATATATTTGAGGTATATAATGTAAATACGAAAATTGGCATTAATAATATTACGCATATTAAATTAAGATTTGAGACAAGTCACATCACATCTGAATGCTACAGGGCTGATGTAAGAAATAAATAATGATTTAAAGAGATAAACTAAGCTTCTAATTTATTATACAATAATCTTTGGCTATGGCCTTCTAAATTAGTGTAATATTTATCATATGTTGTTCGGAAGAAACGAATTTTTATAAATTCATTTCTTCATAAAGCATTTTTCAATTAATTTGTTTATGCCAATACTGTTTTTAATTGGCATTTAGCTAATTATTGATCTAATTTGATTATTTAAACTAAACTTTTATATTCATAATAATTGCAACCTGTCATCAGTTACATTAGTAAATTAAATACATCTACAATACGTTCTCACCATCAGTTACATCTGCAACCGGCTGACGATTCACTTCTGACAAGAAGACAGAGGCCAATGTCATAAACGAATTGGGATTTCCTCCCGTTGATAGATCCCTCAATTGCTGGATTCCACTGCCTCCCTCACCAAGCATTGTAAGAACATCAATAGCGGGTGCTCTCACGACAACCGAACCTTTAGTATGTAATGTGCTCATTCCGGGGTCATCCGTTACAATGATACATATTGTCAATTTGTTGTCACTGTCCACATTTCCAGGTGGCAATTGAGAAACTCCAATGCAAGCTGGTTGTTCTATTTATATGAAATATTGTAAAATATGTTCAATGTATAAAAAACACATTATAACATAAATATGTAACAATCGATATGAACAAATTCACGATCGTCCCGAAAAAGTAATATCAACTGATCTGTCTCATTCTAGACTTAGGTTCGACAATCTATAATTATTGAATCTACTATTTAATCTAAGGTTTGACAATCTACTATTATGTGTGTAATAAATTGAATGCGGTCATAAGTGGATGATTATTTGTTTAATAAACGTTTACTTTTCAATTTGATTTGCTTTGTATTATAATAATATATCACGCTTCCTTGACCCTAAACATATATATTTTGATATATTAAAAAAAAAAAAAATTGTACGCCTCTCCAAAGTAAATATACTATTGTCAAACAAGATATAAACTAATAGTATACCAACAATATTGATGGCACAAAATACTTAAAATAAAAATTCTTAAAACTGATAGCTAGCAAAATAATTATAGGCTATAGTTTTTGAAATATGCATTACATAGCAATTGAACTTCCATGAACGTGAAAACACAAAAGTTAAAATGACACAAAAACAAATTGATAATATTACATATTAATAAAAAATATTAGGATATAGTATAGGTTGACCTACTACAATTCACAAGTATACTATAAAATAAAATTCATCTGAGGAAAATACATTAAAAACAGTTACATTTTGTAAATATTATTTTCAGAAATAATATAATTTACATAATTACATAATAGTAAACTCCTAAAGGGTACAGTATCGAAAAAAGAATCAATTTTGAACAGGTAATAAAAATAACAGGTTAATTTCACATTTTATTCTTGTGCAAGCAATTAACCCTCCAATACATTATTGACTAATGACGACGAATACATACTTTTCCCACAAAAAAACGGGGCCTATTTGATACTTTTGAGGCCCAATAGACATGTTGGGTTGCATTCGATATTTATTTTGGGCCTATTCGATTTGTAAAAATAAATAACTATAATATCTTACATGGCTTCCTTTTGAATTAAATTGATATTTAGTAAATACCATACAACTATTTCACACTACTTAAATAGTCTACTGGTAATATACAAAATAAGTATCTCAATCCACACAATATAAAACATAGAAAATAATCACCCGAAATGATTTTTATGATGATATTTTATAAAAGTAATAACTGTAAAGCCCGACTTACACGGGCATCCCGGATGGCCCTCCGGGATACCCATGTAAGTTATGGGTAAGCTATGTTAAAAATAAGTTTATACATATAAGTTTAAAAATGCACAATATGAGACGTGTGTCCTGGTCATTTTGACGAAGTATCAAAAAGGACAAAATAAGACGGTGTAAGACTAGTTTTGTAAAGTATTTTAATTTGTTAGGCATTATATACATAATACGCATATATTTATAAAAAATATATATATATATATTTTTTTTATATATCTTTTTTAATGAGACTTGTTGCGACCAACTTGACACGTTGAGACGTCTTTAAGACGTGTTTTTGTTTTTGGGTTGAAATTAGTCAATCTAATCTACACTACAGGCCCGTAGCCAGGCTGAGGCAGACGAGGCAACTGCCTCGTCTGTAATAATATGATTAATTATTTTTTGTAAGTTACTTTTGCTTTTTACTTCGAAAAATTCATTAAAATCAATATATGATATATATATCTGAACACCCATTTATATGCATTCTAGGTAATGAAACCTAAAAAAACGTAGCCATGGCGCTCAGGAGATTGATGTGCCCAAAATTTATACTGCCTCGTCCCTTTTTAATGTCTGGATACGGGCCTGCATTATAAATAAAAACAAATTCGTGAATTGTGTTATGTAATAATTATATAAAAACGCTTCTTCATTTGTAATGGAGAAAATTATTTGCAAAAATGTCAAGAACAATAAGCCAGGGATATCATGTTTGTATGATTACAGTTTTCAGAGAGCTTTCAACAATATAACCTCTATAAGTGCAAACTATGTAGGTACATAAATAAACAATTATAACTAAATAATTACATACATATTTCACTTTTCTAGTAAGTATAAATTGTCTGCCTTTAAAACTTATCGACAAAATTCCGCATTACCATTAAGCGTTCTATGCTAATTAAACTACTCACCCCTGAAACCATGACGATAACTTTAGAGCCTTTTTAAAAGGACACTTTGAAAAGATGGAAAAATCACAGCTGCGAACACGAATGCATCTCAAAAAGTATAGTAAGTTTTCTGCAAACTGTATATCTCCTCATTCCACTACATATAAATTATCTTTATATGTACAATTATAAAATTATATATTTTGTCAAAATAAAACGCAAGTATGTTCAAACAATGCGTTTGTTTTTAACCATTGTATGTATTAAAGGTAGTTGTGTTGTTTTTGGAATTTTCATAATAGAATGGCACCAACTATTAATTGTTACACATTTAAATACCGCAAATACAAATTAATAAATATGAAGAGAATGTACACATTTTATTCCAAATGAAGTAAATGATAACAGCTAAATAAAATAAAATGTCATGACTACATCATAATATGTATTATCTTACTTCGTGTTAACCAAGTACAGTCACGCATCTCCAGTGTCTCTCCATTAGATGGAATTTTCAACGAGAAACCAACTGAGTAAGTTAACGGCAGATCGTAATCATAGCCACCAATGCATGTTATGACAAAGTTGGTCTCAAGACCCAGTCCAATTGGTGGATTAACTGTTACTGTCAGATTGTCAACTTTTGGCGGAATATTTAAGGTGAAAGGTATTAGTTTCATTCCTGTAATGGTAGAGAAAAAACACAACTGACAAAAATAGAGAGAGCCAATGTTTAATTATTGTTTTCACTCATTATTTCAAAAACTATTGTTTTATTGTAAACTTGTATCATTAAAGATTAGTTAGAAAATAAATATATAGTTTTTAAATTTTGGGACACGAAATATTCACCTATAAGATAGAGCAATAAAGAGTACATAAATATGATATAAGATCAGTAGTAATCGTCCGAACATTCAACAACATGAGGGAGACAAATTTCAAACCAAGAAACAATTGTTATATATGAAGCGTTCCGCATCACTAAATAAACTTCGGAAAATATACCTTTCAATGATTCTGTTTCTTATTGTTTGCTTTTAGAGTAAAACAGTATAGCCTACTTACAATACATCTAGAGGAACGAGATTATCTATTCATGTTATTGTATTGTACGTGTAATAATTTTATCTAAGTGAGTTTATATCGAATACGAATAAGTTTAATCATTTGTTAAGTTATAAATTATTAAATTTAAGTTTATTGCAATATGCTATAAAAACGCAGTGAAAACACATTATCAAAACTATATAAAAACCACCAAAAAATAGTATTAAAAAATACTGAATAAAACATTGGATATGCATATTTTATTATGCATATATGCATAACAATTAAATTAAGTGAGATATACATATAGAACCATAATTAGTTTTATTGGTTAAATAATTCAGCAACATAAATGATGAAATATGTCACATTAAACAAGGTATAATTAGTATTTGTCAAATAGAAAATTTGCGTTTGTTTTGCTCGTAATTTTATATAGTTATGTTGATTTTTTTATATAAAATACAAATCATCAATACTTAAAACTGCATGTTGAAGTAAACTATATAATAGGGATATATATAGACCCTTTATATACTATAGTAAATATTTATAAATTTGCAAATTATCTACTTTATTAACATTAATGAATAAAGAGTATTAGTAATTACTACAAAACAAAACAAATAAAATGATATAAATATTTAACTATTTATGAATGATTATTGAACATTTTCTTGTAATATGTGATTAAAAAGCACTTAATCAATTACAATACTTTTGCAATAATGAGTGTAGGATTGAGGATTATAATATTTTAAAGATATTCATTGTCTGAAATTATTAATGTATGGAAATTCAGATGTACCTATTTTACTTTTTATTCAGATTTTAAACTCTTCAATTGTGCCAGGCTTAAACTAAACTAACAGTAAGCTCACCAGATTGTATTCCATAAATAACAATATTGCATAAATAAATTAATCAGAAGATCTGTTTAATTTATAAATATTCATTCTACAAAATTTTATGAATTGGTGAGTCACTTATTCTAAAGTAAAAATTTATTTAATATATATGTTTTATTGTGTATTTGCATATTTCAGAATATCTGTAATGCAAATAGTATAGAGTTTATTTGTGTAAAACAAACTTAAAACTTGATTTCAACAAACCAGAATTGAAAACATCTGAATTTCGCCATGAAGAAGCCTTTATGACATAATAAGATGGACTCGTTTCATTTGGAGCGTCAAATAGTGGAAATGTTAGGTCAAATGAGAGTCCTGATTTGGATCGACCTGTCGAATAAAGCAATTTGAAACAGATGATTGTAACGTTTATTAAAATTCAAAACTGTGATGATCGTGCAATACAATTAAATGTGTTTTCATTGTTATTTTATAATTTAATAATTATATTATAAAATATAGTTAAAATTAAAAAGTGTGTACCTGACCCTGACATTGTCACATAGAAAAACAAGAATAACAATAAAAACCAACATATATTTTTTAATTATAGGCCCCTACTACTTATGCAAATAACGTTTACAATAGAAAAATGTCGAGTACACTTATAATCCACGCTGTAAACAATTGCCATACGGTTCTACATATAATGCATTATGTTCAATGCGCAGAATAAATATCTATCTGAATATTTTCATTTGGATCGAGTCCAAAACATCATGGGGAAATTTATTAAAGACTTCGGGAAGAGATTCCTTCAATTCATCAACAATCCTTGGTTTGAGGAAGACAATATTAAGCTTTACCATACCCCACAAGGCATTGTCACATAAACTCAAATCTGGACTGCTAGCTGGTGGCCACGGGGTTCGTCCAAATTTGCCGAGCCACCTGTCCTGGAACGTTTCTGCCAGAAATTCTCTGGGGACCAGAGCAGTATGGGTGGGTGCACCATCCTGCCGAAAGTGGTGTGGCAATGAGATGCCCTATGTTTCCAACGCTGGCATTAGTTTGTCACTAACCCTTATCATTAAAGATTCAAACTTTAAAAACAACTATTGCATTCTATGTGACAGGGACTTATGGGACACACCGTATATTGATTTGAAGATTTTAAAAGTTTACCATATATGATACACTGGATACATATATGAATGATACATAGTATATATATTTGAAAAACATGTAATACAATGGTGTCAGAACTTTATGACAATTTATAATTTATTACAAAAAAATATTCCTTGTAATTAATTACAATAATCACTCCACACTGAATAATATATGAATTTCATAAATAGAGTATTTTATTTATATGTATTTATTTACCGGTACTGGAATATTCATCCCAGCTGCGAGAGCATGCAGTTGCATCCATATATGTGCCCACAACACTGTAATCAAAATTATCCGGAGATTCAGGGACAAGTTCACTGAGGCACCATCTAGTTGTAAATGAAAATCGTAATAATCGAAACTGTTATCAGTATAATAAAACTCTAAAATATGGTTAATATAACTGAAGTCATTTACACATTGATAAAGCATGGGCAGCATAGTAGTCATTGTCAGTGATTAAAATTAGTATAAGTACACCTACATATCGTACACTACACTATATGTTAAAACGTATGCGTAGATACATGTATATACTAATTTACCCAAAGTTGTATGTCACGCCAGGAACTCTATTATTGACTTTAAGCTGAAATTTTAATGGTGCAAATCGATCGATTTTGATTAATTTTCGCATCATTGATGGATCTATTAAACCAGCTCGACAGTTTGATATGCATCTGAAAAAATAAAAGTATTGTTTTTAAATTGTTCATAATTTGTTATTTAACGGATGACAAGTGTTAGCAGCCATATTTAGTAGCATTAATAATATAACGTAACATAAATATTAACACATATTAAAATATTAACAAATATACATTTTGCGTAATATTTAGAATAATATTCTAAAATGATCCCAAAAGTTGATGTACAATACTTGTTAAGAATAAGGTACCACTTTGTTATAATTAAATTTCTTTATTGAACCTTACAATAATTAAATATAACATACAAAAGTGAAACACGTTTTAGCGACTATATTTAAACATTTTATCTTAATTTATAGTTTTTGTATGTTGTAAAATAACAAAGCCTTATTTGTTTTGGATATAAATTACTTCATTAAAATAAACATATTTGTTTTACGTAAACATTTAATGCAAGTATGATAGTGCTCATAACTTAACTATTTTTACATGTATATAATAGGTACCTGTACTAGTCCATAGTACAGTTGAGACATTTAACTATTGATATAAAATAATTGCGAATTATTGAAAATTGCTGTTCGGTTTGAATTTAGTTTGATTTTATTTTATTATGAATTTTCAGCGAATTGATATATACAACTAGTTTTTTAATGATAATATTAAAATTATTAATTTACATCATCTTCAGCATTATACGTACATGTTGCCAACATCCGGCGGTTTTCCAGGAAGAATATTTAAATGCAATTTGGTGATTAATGGCTCTCGACCAGCTGATCGTATTACAACATACATAACGTGAATCTCCTTCTCAAACATGTACATTGTCTGTAGCTTTATCCGTGAGCTGACTGGGTCCAACATAGAGTACAACTCTTTGGTTCCGTTGAATTCCGCAAATCCCCAACCGTATTTCCTCCCAGCAATGGAAACAAGGTCGGGTCGGTTCGGATAGTCTTCATCCGTCCACATGTCTTCAGTGATATACTCGAGTTTTGCTAAATAATTAAAAAATAACCATAAACCTCTATTTTATATATATATATATATATGTATAAAAATATATATATATATAAATAATATAATCCAAGATACAGTCGTACCTTGCATCTGCAGTTACAAAGAACGCAGATTAATGTTATAAGGTAATTGATTTTTTATGAATAATGAATTATGGAAACTAGCTCGAAACAACGCGATTAATTTAACTAAATTTTGAGTGAAAATTTAATTATTTAAAAGTTTATACTATTTACAGTAACTAGGTGATCATCATGCAGTTTTTTTGCAAGATTATTGAGTCCCAGTTAAGGTCATATTCCTAATCATAGTTATATTACTAATCATAGTCATAGGTATAAACCTAGTCCTAGTCATAGTCCTAGTCATAGTCATAGTCATAGTCATAGTCATAGTCATAGTCATGATCATAATTCTAGTCATAGTCCTATTAATAGTCCTAGTCATAGTCAAAGTCATAGTCATAGTCATAATCATAGTCATAGTCATATTCATAGTCCTAGTCATAGTCCTAGTCCGAGTCATAGTCATAGGCATAGTCATAGTCCTAGTCATAGTCATAGTCATATTCCTAGTCATAGTCCTAGTCATATTCCTAGTCATAGTCCTAGTCATATTCTAGTCACAGTTCTAGTCTTATTCATAGTTATAATCTTAGTCATATTCTTAGTCATAGTTCTAGTTATAGTCCTAGTCATAGTATTTGTCATACTCACAGTCCTAGTCATGGTCATAGTCTTAGTCATAGTCATAGTCAAAGTCCTAGTTTTAGTCATATTCCTAGTCATATTCCTAGTCGTATTCTTGGTCATAATACTAGTCATATTTTTAGTCATAGTCTTAGTCACATGCCCAGTCATTGTCGTACTCATAGTCATATTCCTAGTTCTGGTAATAGTCCTAGTCTAGGTAATAGTCAATGTACTAGTCATAGTAATAGTCATATTTCTAGTCATATTTCTAATCATAGTTTTAGTACAAGTCATAGTGTGTCATAGTCATATTCGGAGTTCTAGTCATAGTTCTAGTCGCCTAGTCATTGGTAACCAATTGTTATGTATATACATACGATAGTTATTGTTGTTTTATTTCTTTATATTAAATATGTAAAAATACGTATAACAACTGTATTCAACATACCTCTATTTGAAATGGTAGAGTTTTGAGTAAAACAGCCTAGAAATATATTTCCCATGTCATCAGCGCAACCGCTTGAGTCGAAGGGTGCATTTTTAATGTGTGTAAAATTATCTCCAAAAACCAGTTTTTCGCATGGCCTATAACAGTACCATTCAAAAGAAAACGTATTACGTTCTCCACCATCGTAGAATATGTCTTCGTCATATGTGCATTCTGCGCTTAACGTTACATTCAGACCCCATTCGATGTTTATTGGATCACCAATTTCAGGACCTTCAACACAAGGCTTTACAATACCTGGTACAATATCATATACAATATCTTCCGTGACCCATAATCCTGGTTCTTCGTACATTTGTACGTATAAAGTAATTTTAAACTTTTTGTTTACCTTTAGAGCAAAGGGAGGAATGATTAGCTTTGAAAGATGCATGTTCATTTTAAGATTGGGATTCCATAAACCTGTGATTTGTGTTTGCGTCGACAGAAAACCTGTTTGTGAAAGAGTGTAATTTTTATAAGTGGAATAAAACAATTCTAATTGTGACATGTAATCAACCCACTCTCCAGTATTTGATTGTTCAAAAATTGTCCATTTAAAGACAGTTGTTTGATTATAACATGAAATTTCTGAGAAAGAATCAATTATTATTTTATCAGCTCGTTTTCTTACTTGCTGCCCTCCACCCAAAGCAAGATTAATTTTTGGATACGTACAATATCCATTCGTCACAGTCATGTTCCAAACTTTTGTTATGTCGGATATCGTATTCCATCCCCTGAAACTGATTTCTCTTGTCATCCTTGTTCGCACCATTGTATTCCAAGTGACACGGAATTCATTGACTTGCCCA
>JAUZND010078368.1:0-16296 GCA_034780555.1 Coelogynopora nodosa | reverse complement strand
TTCTGTACATACTTGTAAGCTGCTGGTGTGCAGTCATTGTCATAATACACTATGCTAAGCTGGTTGTTCTGTCTATCATTATACTTCTAAAGACTAGTTTCTATGTATTTGTAAATTATAGGAAAATTCTATTTTTGATATCTCACATTACTGTACTTTTTTCAGATTTAGGATTTCTGGAAATGAAAAATATAACTTTTTTAATGAGACATGACTTCTGGGCCACCATGTATAGCAATTAAAAGTTCCAAAATTAACAATGCATGAATCTAAAAGCTATGTTACTGTTAAAGCATAGATAAGAAATATCATTACTAATGGCAGCTGATATAGAAATGTTATCCATGATACTATTGTGCATATAAAATTAAAACATGTGACATGGTTCAGTCTTATATGACCAATGAGCATGCTTAGATCTTTCAGAGTAAGGAAAATGAGTACCCTGAAAGTTTGCTGTAACTTTGTGAAGTAAATATAAGGCTAATTCACTACAAAGGAGCCAATATCTTTCAATATAGTATAACACTGCAGAACATTGTGTTGGATGATGTATATCAGTGCTGCCTGATAAAAAATGTTTTGGTGAAGTTATGATTTGTGATAATGAATAATAATCAATTGTGACTTTTATGAAAAAAGTTGTACTTATATCCTTATGATTTGTGACCTATTTAGTATTAACATTATATTAAAGTGACCTCTTGTATTATACAGTGCATTGCATTCAAAAGCTCATTTAACGTACTAACAATTCCATTATTTAAATAATCTTTATAGTAATGTTTCTAAACCATTATACTTATATAGGTAAAATATCCTGTTTTAATCTTTAAATAGTTTATTTTCTCATATAATTATGTTTCATTCATTGTTTTCTTACCACGTTGCACCATTGTGTCATCCTTGTATTAGGTTTCATTGACATAAATTTACAATAATGTAGTAATTTCAGTAATAACAACAAGTAGTAAGTAGTGAGCTGGGAATCATCACATGTGTATTGAATCTATTAATAGGAACCACTGATTTTTTGGCTATCTGTATTCTGCTTGGTTTACTACTAACTCAAGGTTTTGTAATAACTTAATTTACTTACAGTTCACCAATTGAATGTAATTTATATAATAGTAGTAAATTTACAATCTTATCGGAATTTCTCCAGTTATAATTTATGATAAGCTGGGGACTATTGATATATGAAATATGAGCTTATAAATAATTAAAAATGGATAATTATTTAAAAATATATATTATGTCTGAATTAAATACAAAATCCCACTCTCCAGAGATTAATATGCAATTGGAAAAATCCTTTTGAAATATATAGAAAAGGGACATTTCTTGATAGATTTTGTTTTTTAAAGCAAATGTTTTAATAATTAGTGCTGAGGTTAATGAGAAACTACGAAATAGTGGTCACATTATTTCAAGTTCTCCAGTAGTGCAATTTTTAATCACTCTTTATACCACAGTAACTTCCAAAATAGAATAGTTTCTTATCTCATCATGAAACAAATTATTACTATTGTATTCACTTCATCCCATGCTTTAAGAATTTAAATAATGTAGACGAGAGTTCATCTTTCTATTTTCAATGACTGCATCTCTCTTTCATCAGCAATTCCTACAATACTTACAAAATTGAATGCCAAAAATCCAGTTAACACAGACCAAATAACCCAAATATGGTGTGCTATAAATAATGCAGGGTTCATTTATATGTAAATTTATCATGTAAAGCAGGCAACTTTACATGGGATACTAGGATAGGAAATAATAGGGAATCCAACAAGACACCCCCTCACATTTACCACATTAAGCATATTGGTTCAATAAAAAAGCTAAGTCTAGGAAATATTGTAACTAATACAAGACTTGTGCAACCAAATGCTATGTTGGAACTTATTTATTGTTGCAGCTATGATATTATAGTAAATTACTACATGATAGTGCAAACCAACCACCATGTAAAAAAATATTCTTGTTAATTATATTTAAATATTTTTTTTAGTTTTATTATTTTGAAATTTTACATTTTCCAAAGACGAATAAGTCAATTTGTTAAAATCCATTTCCAGTACTACAAATTCCCTATTTTTCATTTTGAAGTAAGGCCATTATCACTTGCTTTACTTGACATGTTTATTATATAAATCATACAAAATGTGACCACATTACTTTTTATAGAAGTCTGTTAACATTTGTACCCAATACTCGTATATCTTAATGGGTGCATACATTTAAAATTAAAGCTAAACTTATTTCATTATTTCTAACCTAAATGTTAAAATTTTAAAACTGTATATTTGGCATTTATTTAACACTTCTATTTTACCAGAGAGTTTATCACACATAGGAACAGTGTATTCTGCATTAATTGTTATATTATTTACTCATTTTTACTAATTTAATTATGAAAACATCTTTTTTGTTTATTAGAGATATTATTCATATTACAAAAGTCCATATTTAAATGTTACAAGCAGGTAACAATTGTAAAAGATTAATATAATGTCAGACATTCATTTTGAGCACAATTATTACATATGGTTTGTTGATTTTGCATGTTCTTTACAAATATAATTTAAACAAGTGCCACATTGCTGCCTCGCCCGGTTTCTCAATGGACAGAGAAAACATCTGCCCTGATCTTTCTGTGGATCCTGCTGCTGAAGGGGATGTTGCACAATACCAAACAGCAGCAATGGCCTCTCGAATACTCGACTAAAGCTGAGGAATGAGCAGTCAATAAGACAGATGACACTCAATAAGAGCTTGACTATTTTCTTGCAAGTAGAAGTGGCAATGGAAATTTTTCCTAACATTCCATTGTGGGTTATGTGCCATCCAGATAACATTATCATTATATGCTGCTAAATCCAAGATATTGAAAAAGTAGTTAGAAGGTCATCAATGAGTTGCTCGAACTGTTGAATAGCTCACTGCCACATTATAAACTGTTGTCTACTGCTCCTTTGGTATGATTATATTTGAGTATAATCTTAGGTTTTTTTATTTCATAATCAGACACATTGTTATCATGATGAAGAGTTTTCGGAATGTAAAAACATACAGAGTGTTGATTTGTGAAGCCAACAATTGAGCTTCTATAGGATGACATATATTTTTCAGCATTTCATGTTGAATAAATACTTTGTTACTCCTGACTGTTCCAAGTAGTGCTATGTTCTCAGTGAGAAGAGAGCAAGTTAAAGGAATTGATGTGAAAATTTATCTAGAGTCACATTTTTACCCCTTCCATAAAGTGTTGCAACAAAAAAACACTCTGAGCCAACCCAACTTACAGGATGTTACCTACCTTTCCTAGATAAACTTAAGCATTATAGAAATATCCAGTATTCATGTACGTCAGAAATTGACAGAATTAATAGATAATAGATGTAAATAAATTGTCAGAATGAATTAGATTGATTCCCTAAACATCTTAGAAATATTACGTAAATTATTGTGCCTGTGACACAATGTCCCTTTGTGCGCAATATATGGGTTAAAAGAATAAATATATTAAAATTAAATATATAGATAAATTGTTGCCTAATTTTATTAAAATTTAAAATAATGACTACTAGTACTAAATATTCTTTGTTTACTCCTATTTACTATTTTATACTATTACTCATTCTAAGCAGTAAAATGAACCTTATTATTATTATTTACATTTGCAATAATATAATTTATTATCTTTCTAAATATTGTTCTTATAATGTACAAGGTTTGTAACCAACACATTTTGATTGGATATTTAAAAAATTTCATTTATAGATACTGTCTAGATTACATTTAATGATGCAGTTAGTTTTAGTAAAGTTTTTATAATTAAATTTAAAAAAATGTCTATGGTATTAAGCACAACTTCATCATATTAAAAAATGTGTTAATTTTTTAAAATATATTATTAAAAGTTGTGTTTTTTTTATAAAAACAAGAAATGAAGAGAAAATTGAATAATTTAAAATTAGGTTTATGAGAAAATTAATTTTATTTGAATGAAAGGAATGTGTTTTAATTATTGTATTTTATATATGTTTATATTTTGCTTCTATCTAGACATTTTAACAAATCATGAAGGTCAAAATGCTGACAAGAAATCCTACTGATTATAAACGAGAGACTATAAAGGATATAAATAAAGGTAAACTTTCTTACTTTGTATAAAATATTGTAAAGGTTCCTATGTATTTTATTCTGTGTATATATGCTCTGATTTGGTATGTATTATGATAACCAATATATTTTCATTTAAAAAAATTTAATGGCCATGAATTATGTTGATGTCATCATAACGTAATTAGAGCCAAATAATTTAAATTTTAAATGTATAAACAATATAATTTTTTAATATAATGTAGTGAGAAAACTATTATAATCACATGGTTTCTAAATTACAGTAACTGAAGGTTTTATTTTTATGGATATAAAACGTGATAAAATAGTTGTTTTTATTGATATATAAAAAATTCAAATAATTAACTATTCATTGCAATTAAATTCAAAATTTATATATTTTTAGGTAAAAAATATTCTTATAATTGCACAACATAGCCTTAAATCAATATAATATCAATATTATCTAATTATTTGTTTGGTTATGTTTCTGTCATATCTGTTTTTGTTGAAGTTCTTGTGGTCCTTTAATATACTTAAACATATTAAATTACTTCTTTAAGGTTGAACTTATGTTTTGTAATTATTTATTTAATTATGACTGTTTTGTTTCTAATTCTGTCTCTGGATTAGCATGTTCCACAGGCATGACTTACCATTTGATCACGTTCTAGGTCTGTTACATTTAGTGCAAATTATTTCTTGCTTCTGTATTTTAGAATATTTATTTTATAAATACTATCTTCATTTTTATTTTTCACTATTAATTTTTGTTACAGTTTTTTTTTGTCACTATTTTTTAATATGTTTGTTATCAGTAATCTACTATTATTATTTAAAAATTGATATAAATTGTTTTCTTAAGCATAGTTGTTAGTTAATTTCTCTGTTGAAGTGCAGTATATCAATCTGACAGGCTTAGTTTTTTGTAATTTTTTCATTCATTTGTAGCTAACGTTTTGTTCGTGTAGTATTTCTATCTAAAGCAATTACATTATCTTTTTTTACAATAATTTTCTATATGTAAATATCTCTGGTGTATAATGTTTTTAGTGATCTAATTTTCTTTTCTATTTTTCAGTTCCCCGCAATCGTGACCCTGAAATGCATCCGTTTTCCGCTGAACGCGAGTACATTCGGGCGCTACAGGCCGCTAAATTGGACCGTCTCTTTGCTAAGCCCTTCCTGGGAGTGCTGGAGGGGACTACCGACACGGTCACTGCCATGAGCCTCAATCCGGAAGCACTTTCGCTGGCTGTCTTTGGCACCGCGGATGGAAAGGTGGGCTTCTGGGATAGAATTTATTAGCTGCATTGATTCAGGTTATCATTTGCAGGGCTTGTTTTTCCAATTATAGTAAATTTTATATCAAAGTACCTTAAAATATATTTTGCATGCATAGTGTAATGTCCTTTTCCTTCTATATATATAGATAGTATTATTTTATAATTAGTGAGAATTTTTAGGATAGGGAAATGAAGCTTAATGGAAAAGGTAGATTGTTACCATTCCATTTTCTTCATAAAACGTTTATAATTTTCAATTTTATTTTCTTTCTATTTATAATGTTAGAACTTTGTTTGGTTTTAAAGTTTTAAAAACTTTAAATTAATTAATGAAATTTAATTTCGTGTTTTTTATGTGAATTGAAATATATTATTTCACATATTAAAAGTCTTGTCTGCGATCTATAACTTATCGATTCATAATTTATAATACTATTCCTATAAATATTTTGTATAAAACTATTTATGGTTTTTTGTACTTGTAAAAGAAAATGATACAATTTTATAATTAACTAACTGAAAACTTTTATTTTTTGTAAATCTTCCAATTCACAGATATTCTGTCCTTCTAGAGTATAGTTAAATATCTAAACTATGATATCCTCGCAAAAATCACGAATGACTGTGACCTGTGGCCGCTATGTTTATAAATGTTTAAATGTTGATTTTGATTTATGATTGTTTAATTATTAAATGATTTCTATTCCGTATATTTTTTGTACATTATTAATATTATTGATTAATGTGATTACAGTTATTGTGAATGTATCAGTAAAATGAGTTAATTTCCATTAGACGGGTATTATTAAGCTATAAAAAATTTTGAATCACAAAACAATGAAATATATTATTAATTTGTATTAATTGAATCATTTATAACTGTTTTCTAATGTTGAAGGTTTATAAAAAGTTTATTTCTTTTTCTGCTATTAAGATTCAATACTGGAATATCGCCAAGAAAAAGTTGGTGATAGAGGCTCGTGCACATCAGGGTCAAATTCGAGGTCTTTGTTACCATAACAACTCAAAATTGCTGTATTCGGTAAGTCACTTTATTATCCTATTAAAAGTAGTTTACATAAGTAAGTGTTAATTTTTATTGCGCAATTATTTCACAATAGTTTTTGATATCCTGAAATATTTGATACAATATAGTAAAATTAGAATTCGTATTTTATTTAACACTGAGAAATTGTTATTGATTTTGTAAGTAATGTTTGTTATCAGAATTAATATTAACAACAATATTTCTAAGTATAAAAAATAGCGTATGTTTATTTCCTGTTCTCATAATTCACATGAAACAATAACGAAGGCAACACTCTAACAAACTTAATGATTTGAAAACCATAACTGTTTTTAATATACAAACAAAAAAATCTTATATAGGTTACTTGATATAATCAGGTCTGTAGATTATAATTTATAAAAATTATAACTAAAAAATAAAAAATGCTGATTTAAAAGTTATTTTACTGTGTTATAAAAAAAGATTTTAAGAATATGCAAAAGTCATAAGATTCTTTGAACCGACCGAATATAAAAAAAACACGCGCAATAATTAATTGTTACATGACAGATTTACAATTAGAGCTATCAATTTACTGTAGATCATTATTTAAAACTATTTTAAATCACGGACTCTTCAGGTGTTTCACTAAACTTATTTATGATTACTTAATTGTTTCAATAATATTATATTTCCCTTGGTATCACCAATTGTATGTGCACAGCTGTGATTCGACAAAAAATACTAATTTGTATTAACTACCAACACCATACCAAATGTGCATTTATTCCAGTGCGGTGTTGACAGCATGCTGAAGCAGTGGACGATGATCAACGACTCCGAGGCAGAATGGCAGCAGCCGAAGAGCTCGGTTGTGCTCAAGAGTGTTCCCCACTGTATGGACCATCACCCCACCAGTGAAGAGTTCTGCATTGGGGGCTCCGAATCCCTGGCTCTCTACTACCCCTCGCGGCTCGACGATCCCGTGAAGGAGTGGTCCTGGGGTAGGGACGCTATCCACTGTGCCAAGTTTAACCCGGTTGAGCCGACGGTGTTGGCTGCTGTTGCAAGGGATAACTCTATTCGTCTGTTTGATATCCGCCAGGACAATCCACTCAGGAAGGTATGAGAGGTTTGGTTCGAGTTCGAGGTCTTTGTAGTGATGGCCGCAGTGTCGTTATCATGTATTTCTTGTTTGCCTTACAGACCTAATTAATGCATAAAAAGTAGTTCAATGTTATATTATGTTATACATTGAATAATTTTGTCGCGGTGTTATTATTTCAAATATCTGTATAATGTGGCGAGAGATGACAAGACTGTTGCATCAAGTACGACTCAACATCAATATCGATGATGTTGGGAAAATATACATATCGGGGTTGCTAGACGTCCTTATTATTATTTTCTAATATGTCTCTTAAATCAATGTTATAAAACTTCAATTAAATAGCGGTATTGAAGAGGGAGTGAGTTGGTTATTAGGGTTCATACTCGTTTTGAGAAGTCTTAGTAGATAGTAGTCTGATAATTGCATTAACGTATTTTATTCTTAGGGATAAGTTAATAATATGAATGATTAAGAATGACTATATTTTAAAACTGTTAATTATAATAAGTTATTTAACATGAATAATTATTTTCCCTCTAAATATTCATACATTTTTATAGAAATATGCATAAACATTTAAACTCTATGACCCCCCCCCCCCCTTTTTTTTTTATCACCCTCCAGCTGAAGATGACCCTTCGTATGAATTCCCTGTCCTGGAACCCATTGGAATCCTTCACCTTCACGACGGCCTGCGAGGACTACAACCTGTACACCTACGACGTACGCAACCTCTCCCTGCCCCGCCGGGTGCACAAAGGCCACACCAACGCCGTCATGGACGTCGACTATTCACCCACCGGGCAGGAGTTCGTCTCCGCCAGTTATGATCAGGTGAACTATATATTCCATATTTTACAGTATAATTTCGAATCCTAACATATATTTTTATATCTTTTGATGTGGTTATGAAAATTGAAAAGTTTTATTATTTTCTTTATTTTTATTTGATTATCGATATTAATAGAATGTCTAATCGATATCTATAATTCATAAACGATGATTCACATTGTACGTTGCATTTAAAACAATTACAAAAATCTACCATTAACATTAGAAGTGGGGCACAATCATGACGAAATAAGGAATTATGCTCACTATCAATTTTCACTTGTGTTACTTGTCGGTCAATTAATCTTTGATATATTTGTAAACTTTTTCAGTGTATTATGCTTCTCGTATTCAGTTAAATTTGATGTTTGTGGCAATTTCGTTATTTTACTACTATATAATAACGACTATTATAAAACTGTAATGGTCTAAATACATTGTTTATTTTATTGAAACATTTAAATAAAACCGTTATTCGTTACTAATTTACTAAATTAGATAAATTTAAGAAGTATGAAACAGTTGAAATATACTTAGAAAATAACCATTCTTTTAATAGAATATGACTCTTTTTAAAGCTACATATTATATTTTTTAATGTACTTCTGATATTTATAACATATTTATTGTTAAAATTTTCCGTGACCGTTGGGTGAGATAACATAATATCTAACATTGTACTAGTTTTTGATATCATTTGGATTTGTGTCTCCAGCACGTTAGCAAAATGTTGACTCTGTCGACATTAAGGATTTTCTTAGATTTGGATAAATTATTTATAGTTACCATTAGATTATTATAGAAAAATAAGTAAATTTTAAGGTTTAGTTGATTACTGTAGTAAAAATTAGTAAGAATTTATTGAAATTTGGTCATATCATAAATTAATACTTTACGACAACTCTCGTTTTGCCGCGCTGTATGTATTGTAACAGCTACTAATGTTTCTGCGTGTAATGTGATCATCAGTGCATCCGGATCTGGCCGGTGGACAGGGCCCAGTCAAAGGACGTCTACCACACGAAGCGGATGAAGCGTGTGTTCTCCGTGCGATACACACGGGATGGCAAGTACCTGCTGAGCTCGTCGTCCGATCAGAATGTGCGCCTGTGGAAGGCGAGGGCCAGCGAGAAGTTGCAGCCGGTGAGTTTTTGTGGCATTAAATTAGTAAATTCAAAGTCGGGAAATGATTTTTGCTAGAAAGTTATGGCAATTATGTTAATCTGTAAATATTTTAAAAATTAAACCATTTTAGTAGGTAGCAAATCGTATAACGTTTTATAAATTCCGTATTTTTACTATGTAACCCTGTATTTACAGTACACTAGAGAATCTAGTGTAAATCTAGGAATCTAGAAAATCTAGAGAATCCAATTTTTGTATGACATTTTTCGCAATACATTTTTAAATTCTAAAATGTTATGTAGAATCCTGGAATTTCATTTTGGTATATATGTTCAGGAATTCTATAATAATTTTAATTTGGTTTTATTAATATAACAATGAAAATATATGGCATCGTGAAAGAGCTTCAATAAAATTGTAATAGGTAAGAGTATATGGTTCATATCAATTCAAATAACGCTTATCATCTATTATAATGTATTTTTATATATTTTTAAGTATTTTAAATGTAAATATTTGATAAATCAATTTCTATCTATAAATAAATTTACTGAAACCATTTCTTGACACCATTGTTCCTCTTTTTTATCATTGTGAACCTTAAAATTGTCGACATATATATTTTAAAAGCCTTTGTTAATATAGTTTAAAATTTGCCTTTGAATAGTGCGTTGTTTTAATACATTTACTTGCAACTAAGCATTTTGAGTTAAGGTACGAAATTAATAACTGTCGGTGGGTGCTAACATATTATAATATATGAAGGATATAGATTATATGATATGAATATATGAAATCCCACAATTTAACATATTATTATGTTAAATTATTCGCTTTAGACTTTTTGTTAGCAACAGCGGTATATAGATTTGCCAATTCAAATGAATTCCTAAAAAAACACTGGTCAGTGCTTGAAATAGCAGTAGTCCGTTTTCCCGAGGGCAATAATATTTCCTCTCAGGCAATATACAAGTTCAATGTACTTGCCAAGCTGTACATTTTCGGGCAACAACGTTCTGAAGATTTTTGATATTTTAAATTATAATAATATTATGTTTCAAAGTCTGGTAACAATATGTAAAAACCTTATTTCAAGCACTGCAGTGGTAGTGAAACGGTTCGGTATTTAGGGATTGGATTTAGATTTTCGAGAAATGTTTTAATGTGATTTAATACTTTGTTTAATAATTATTTAAACATTTAGTTAGTTTACTACAGACTAGTAACTAATACATTATTACATATAACTATTATAATTCGAAACACGGTCGATACAAAAAACGACATCAATAATAATAGTCTTAATTATAATATTTTGAAACATAAAAACCTTGAATCGTCTTTGATTATTCTTCAATTATTATTGCTATGAATCATATTATAATTAATATCCATTTTATCAATTAACGTTATTTTATATGATATTTAAATTGTTATGAGTAATACGTTGTGGTTATGTTGAATTTTTGAGAGTAAAAGTTTTCCAATATCACGATTCTTGTCTATCTTGTCTTATCTGACTAACCACGTCTTCTTCACTCCCGACAGATGCAACACCGAGAGAAGGCGGCAATGGCTCAGGCTGAGGCACTGAAGAACAAGTTCTCGGAACACCCCGAAATTAAGCGAATCCTAAACAATCGGCACTTACCCAGACCCGTTTTCGCCGCCACTAAGGAGCACCGCGTTATCCGGGCCAAGGAGAGAAGGAAGGCGATGAACATTCAGATGAACTCTAAGCCTGGCACAGTCCCCTTTGTCAAGGAGCGAGAGAAGCATGTTGTGGCTGAGATTGAGTGATGACCGCTATCTCCTTCATCAATATTCACTGTCTAACTTGAAATATCCTGTATAGCTTATTTTATTTAATGGTTATTTGTAAATAAATTTGGTATTCACGAATTTGAACTTTCTTTTATTTGGGGTTCCACTTTGTTTCAAACTTCGATAATACCTTTTAAAATTAGTGAACTTTTCCAGAACGTTATAGAACATTGTATTGATAGTCATCAATTTAAATGATCAGAACAAATTATTATACTTGTGTATTACGGAAGACATGCATGTGATAATTTCATGAATAATATGTTTCAGAAAGTTTTATTAAAAATGTTAAATTGTTAATAGCTAAAAGCTAGCCAAAATATAAGATTTGAAAATTGTGGGAATCCTGATGCTTTGAAAGGTATTCACCATTGTACAAAAAAATAAATGTACAAAATTTCCTTCAAATAGCATATAATTTCTTTTGCGGATTTTGATATTGTTACATTGCTCAAAAGCCAGTCTGTTTAAACGCAATTTTTAAAATTACTATATTTTACATGTTATAACTATTGATTGTTTCTTTCTAAAAGTAGAATGAGCTTAGTTTTTCTTATGTTATGCAAAATAATTGTAGGTCCTACTGTCATCAGGCAGACTTTAGAGGGCTAAAATTATTTGACAACTTTTTTATGCACCTTATTGCCCCATCATGTACCATGCACTACTTTTCTTTATATTGGGCTCCTCCATTAATAAGAGAATAATTGTCACCTTTTAAGGATTTTTGTAGATATAGGCACTTTTAGAATCTTGTACCCATAGACATGGATTGTTTGTTTATTCTTGAGTGAGAAAGGAATTTTCTGTGGAGTTTAGGGTGCATATAGTTTTTATACATGTTATGTATACCAACTGAATATTTTATTGTAATATACTGGCCTGTACTCTCACATAGTTCTGTCTACAGTGTTATAATATTAAGAATTATATTGCACGTTATCAGTATAGCCTAGATATAATGTATGTACTGTAGCCTATATACCTACAAGAAACGGTTGGCACCTAGCTATGACTTTTTAATGTTTTAGCAAGCCGTGCACTTTATAATTAATTATGTCTCTTAAATTATTACCACCTGGATTTATAATGGTTTTCTAAAAGGTTGAGTTGCATACCATTTATAATCAATATTTATTTATTTAAATAATTATAATAAAGTTAAACTGCAGTATACGAATATATATTATATAATGAACAAATATGGCAACAAATGAAACTTATTATATGTAAAATTAATTTATTATTAAGATATTATTCAGCAACTCTTTTTCAGTCAATAAAAACGCATAAATTATTTTGCATATAAAGATTATAGTGTTTATATAAAAATGTGTATAAAAAACGTAATAAAAGTTTTAAGAAAATATTTCCGCACGTTTTATTATAATAAGTGCTGTTTTCATACACATAATCAAGACGCACGAAAAGGAAAAATATCGAAGATTACTTTTAATGTTTATGCAGCTCTATTTCATTATTTGCAAATAAAGATTTATTTATATATTTAATAACACGAATAATTATTTACTATTTTTTTTATGAACAGTATTAAAAAAGTTTCATTTGATTGTTAATAATAGACTATATTTAGTTACAATAATACAAGCAATTGATTACAAAAAACGTACAAAAAATACAGTATGAATTTTTTTGTTTAAATATATAGCGTTTATTGGCGCTTGGACTGTTGATTGCATATTTTTGCTTCGACTTTGTACTGTATTTTATTTTTAGCTATTTTTACTAAATAACTCAGTTTGAAGGTAAGCAATTATCACGATTATATTATTACATTTAACTGCGTATTTAATTTATTGCACTCCAATATGTGATGGTAGAGCTGGAAAATATTTTAATGGGACAATATAAATATTATTAAAATATTTTGAAATTCCTTATAAGCTTTCAATTTAAAGGTCGTACTGTTTAACAATAATAGTATTAGCTTAATTCGATAAAAAATATGACTAATGACACTTCAAACAATATATTTGTGTTTTATTTTAGCAAATAAATCAAGTGTATATGTTATAAAATTATGTTTTAATAATATTTTATCAAAGACAAAGTGGTTAGCAATCTGGCAACTGGAAAATATAATAACCTGATAAATACAGGGTTCATATGGATCCTGGAAATCATGGAAAAGTTCTGGAATTTAGAAATGGGCCTGGAAATCCTGGAAATGTCCTGGAATTTTGTCAAAAATACTTTCAAAAATGTTATTTTCCTGGAATTTCATTATGTTGCCTAATAGATATATAGTTTTTTCACAAATATATTTCATAATTTCAGTATAATCACCTGATATTTTAATAGTCAACATTTTGTGAAAATTATAAGTAATGCATTATTTTATTAAGTTATCCCATTGGCATTTCAACCAGTTGTTTTACATCAAAAATTTCATATGATATGTATTACTTTTTTATCCACTACTTCTTTGTAAGTGACTGCATAAAGAGAATTAACACTATCTTTGTATTATAGAGGTGTTTTATTATTGCCATTTTAATTATAAGTAAATTGTTTGCTATTGTAATTACTACACTGTCACTGTTACTGTATCTTTAAAAAGCTAGTGTGCTATGTGTTTTGTTATATACAATTTATAAATATTAATACTTCAACATTTCCTTGTTGTTTTAAATTCTCTTATATTAATAGCATAAGTTCATTAATAAGTTATCCTAAGTTTTTTAATGTGTAACAGGCTTTCATTATTATTAAACATGTATAGATGCACTGGCTACAAAGGGTGGTATAATTTGAAAATAATATTAACAAAAAGGATCCTGGAATTTTGAATCATTTTCCCTGGGCCTGGAAATCCTGGAAAAGTCCTTGAATTTTATTACAATTATTCTGTATGAACCCTGTAAATATAATAATAAATAATTATTTTACAAATATTACATGAATGAATCAATAATAAATATAATAATAATATTTGTCACATATCACATATAAATCACATATACCTATATATATATATATTTTACTAATAATAAAAATATACATACTATATCTATATATACTAAAATATTTGAAGTATATTCTATTTATATACAAATATATAGGATCTAAGAATAATAATATTTTTTAAATTTTATTATATATGTTGTGCACCATAAGCGAATTTGTATGGTTTGTGAACGGGATATACCAACAACAAATTCATTGATGGTACACCCTGTTCGCGAACTGTTTGTACCAACAACAAATTTTAAATAAATTAATATTAATGTAATTTTAGCAGTTTGTAGCAACAATATATTTTTTAAATCCATTTCAAAAAACGTTTATCAAAATTATATATTGAAATATTAAAACATTCAACATATTAATAGCAATGTTAAGTCAAATTATTAAATTCATTGTTGGGACGGACAATATTGTACCAACAACAAATTTTAAATAAATTTACATAATTTAAATATTTTGCTGTGCACCAATTTATTTTTCTAAATTCATTTTGAAAAACATTTATCAATATTATATATTAAAACAATTCACATATCAATAGCAATTTAAGACAAATTATAAAATTCATTGTTGGGACAGACAATATTGTACAAACAACATATTAAATAATTTGACTTAAACTTTTTATTGATAAATGACATATGTGCATTGTTTTTATATTTTAATATATAATATTGATAAACATTTTTAAAATGAATTTAAAAAAATAAATTGGTGCAGCAAAATTTTGAAATTATGTTAATTTATTAAAAATTCTTTGTTTGTACAATGTTGTCTGTCCCAACAAACAAATTTTATAATTTGTCTTAAATTGCTATTGATATGCGAATTGTTTTAATATATAATATTGATAAACGTTTTTCAAAATGGATTTAGAAAAATTCATTGTTGGTACATTTGTTGGTACATCCCATTGGCATTAGTGATTCACGAACCATACAAATTCGTGTTTTAAAAAGATTTAAAAAGATTTACATATCTTAACATTAAGCTATAGCTTAATGTATACATAGTCAGGGGGGAAGGGATTTTTTTTGTATAATTAGGAGAATTATAAATACAAATTTAAAGTACAACTACAAGGTCATCATGACTCATATCAAGAATGGTTTTTCAGTCTCATCACTGATAATTACATATCTGACATTTACTTATATAGTCAAAGATAAGCTATTACCTTTAGTCTATATATTTTCTATATAGATGAATCTTTTTCTTATACTAAAAAAGTCAGAACCACTGTAAAATTGTTGTCATTTCTTACAGATATATATTTATACTGGAGTCTTAATACTTATGGCATAAAGAGTAACAATAAAGATTGTAAACCATACATAACAAAAATAAAATATATTGATGAAATACCTGTTTTGCAATGAAATAACACCTGATGTTGATGTCGAGCCTGGAAATGTTTCAGCTGTTGATGTATTGGGTTCTACTTCAACAGTGACTAAATTCTCATGTGTATTTAGTGCATTCTTAGTAACATTTTCTAAAAGAATTTCCTGCTGTGAAAATGTTAAAATACAGCGAGATAGTAAGAAAATTAAAAAATATCTATGCAAAATCATCAGAAGTCGTCATCAATACCAACAATTGTCGGTATATAAAAGATCTTTCCTCAACGGGATAAAACTTGGAATAATCCGATAATGCATATTTATTTTTTCTGAATTTTTAAATTGCTACATTAAGATGTATATTATATGTTTATTATAATATATTCATGTGAATTATTTGAATGAGAAATTATTGATATTAACTATATTTTTATAATATAAATATACGTTTTTGTCCCTTACAAATATTATTATTTTTATTTATTTAGTCAATTAAAACAATTATTTTAAACTGCAATGCTAACATGGAGCGTCCATTCATTTGAGGAGCGTAGCGTCGTTAGGACATAGCTCGACCGACCCGATGTCTCCACTGACTCCTTTCTAGAGCAGGCCTCCATGTCTCTTGGTCTTGGATGTTGATATTATGCT
>JAUZND010078357.1:0-16297 GCA_034780555.1 Coelogynopora nodosa | reverse complement strand
TGTACATATATGTACATATTTGCACATATATGTTGTCAAATGGGTGAATTTCGTTTTGATCCCTGTCGGCTGCCATATCAACGCACTGAATAATATTATAGTCTATAGTTGATCGTTTAAAAATTGTACAAAGAGATTATATTAGACATTTGTTAAAGATTATGAATAATATTGATTAAAATTATTACCTTCTGGAATATACATAATAAACGTGTAGTCATTTCAACATCATTACTTCAATTTTCATGGATTATTATAGTCACGTTAATTTTTACAATCAATTTGTTGAATATTAGGTTCACACTGTATAATTATGAGATAGGTGTCCATGTTATTAACTAATTTCCCTATATAAAGATATTTTTTATATTTAATACATAAACTTGTAGAATTAATCATTTATATAATTTATAATCCAGATGATTCGAATAATTTAACCAATGAAATATGAAATGCAAAATCATACATTAGATCCATATAAGTGCATTGTCAAATTGAAGTTATATTCAATAATTATTGTTAAGTAATTAACTGTAAACTCAATAAACTCAAATCTAAATGGAACATGACTATTTAATCTTTGATTGTCATATCCAAACATGTCGAATAATTTTATATTATAAAACAAAATTATAAATGATACAGACTTTTAATTACTATATATATATATATATATCATTCCTGCATACCTGTCGCATCTTGCTGAACATGTTGTACTCATTCTCAAATCTCTCCAATGAAATGTGTTCAATATCATCTCCTGTTACCATATGTGTGCAACCCTGGAGACTCAGAGTATAATAGTCATCTGGATTGATATGCTCGTAAGATACCACCCTGGGGAGAAGGGAGAAATTAATTACCACTCTGTGCTATACCGTGACTGTTCCAACTATTCAATTATCATGAAACAATATTGAAAAATATTAATATAGCGAGCAAATGTTTATTTTTAGCCATAATTAATTTTATGCAAAAACTGATTAACGTAATAAAAATGTTACTAACATGACACTACTATACGGCAATAGCAAGGCACAACACAATTTGTGGTAATTATCGTTGGAAAGGGTATTTATACCTATTATCCATACCTTAAAAAAAGTATTTTTCAAAAGATTAAGTTATAAAACAAATTGCTCTAACTAAATTATATGTATATTCTTGAAATTATTTTCAAGAGATGCAATATACATTTTACTGTAAAAAGTATATATATATACCCATGTGTTTTGTAGTTTATGAGTACCTAATACAATTTAAAATATCGTCACAATTATTTGAAAATGGTATTATCTATAATTAAAAATGATCATATGCAGGATTAAATTTAAAAATTAAAAAAACCTGACCTGTACTAGATTTTCAAACTACCCTGTCATGGTACACATGTTTAACTCGTCTGTTACTTTTTAAATTGATGAGATAAAGAAAAGCGTTGTGTAGTATTTGGGGATCCAATAATAATTTCATTAATTAATATTTCCAAGACAACAATATTACAAAAAATTACATTGTGTAAATGCTATAAAAAATTCCAATGAATGCGATTATAACGTTTCAAATAATTACTGGTCACCAAAGAATAATAGAATAATTAAATTATTGAATTATGCGTATTTAATTTAAATTATCAGTCAAAAATTGTGTCAGTAAAATCAATAAACATTATTATCAAATAAATTTGAAATGGTGAACAATATATAACTTGTCACTAACATATATGTATATTAATATAATTAATGATGTAAACAAATAATATAATTTCAAAATAAATATTTCACATAACACAATTAGTGTTATCATTAAATGCGAACTATTAATACGGCGTAACATGTTGAATAAGACTCTCAGTAAACTGTACAAAATAATTGAAAGCAAAATATAATGAAAACGTACTTTAAATTGTAAAAATGATACATTGTCGACTTCTTGGGCAGAACATGTGTCAAATAGAGAAAGTTTATATTCTTTTTCTCCTGAAGAATGCTGAGAATTTTGTGGATATTTGTTAATCCTTCATAACTCTTCATATCTGAAAATTTAATTTAAATTGATACTATCAGAAACATGAAGAGAATATAATTGATATAGTTAACCAGTGAACATGCATTTTACAAAATGTAATCTGAGAAAATTATTGTTTAAAACCCACAGATATAAAAACAAAAAATATATAATCAATTTATGTTCGTATACTGGGATTATAGTATGTATAATGTTTACTAAACTATTGTTTAACATACATAAGAAAATCGTGTCATTCAACAAAAAAACCTGTGATGAAGTGATACATTAAATTAATTGTCCCGTGAATTATTAATAAAGTGGGAAATACATTTTTATGAACATGCCAGCAACCTTAATCAATTAGGATAATTATTGACGCCCGATGTTGCGAATTCTCCTAGACGCTGCTATTATTATAAGAAAAATGCAACTAATTAATAGGTAATAAAAACTAATAAATATGAAACAATAAACGATATATTAAATATATACCTAATTTTCTGCTCGATAGAGCTTGAGATGCTCTCGCCACGTGAGTTTTACTTCTACCGGCAACAAATGGTTGTTCACTAGCCGCACTCTGTGGGCGACTGAAGGCTTCCTAATAAAATGAATGGGACAAAAATAAAGAGTAATAAAAAATAATTATATTGTACATAAATTAAATTGGTACCAAACATATTTTCTATAAACTTTTTTAAAAAATAAATTAACACATAATTAATAATTTAAAAACATGTTTAATGATAAATTAATTACCTGAAAACAATTATATAATTTTTATTTAATTTTAAATTATAGTAGTAAATTCAAAATTAATCAATATAAATAATTGTTTGCACATAGTAATTAAACTGCAGATAAGTGAAATTAGGGCCAAACCTGTTTTTCTTTAAGTGACGAGGGTAGATCAGGCAACAATTGATTGAATTCAACATCAAGTGGGTCTAGAGTACCGGACCGACGTATTCGTTTACTATCCGGTCCGTCATCATCAGGCATAGTCACTTTCTTAGCCCATTGCTCTTTCGCTTTCAACTGAATTGATTCTAGTTTGTTGGATTCCTGATGATTTTTCAACCAAGTCTGAAAATCGATTTTAATTAAGAAACCTTATTTGTTTACATTATCGCAGCAAAATATTCAGCAATTTGTATAACATTGAGTGATTATATGCTAATAATAACTCTAATGATTAGGGTGGAGTTAAGATCCTCAATTGGTTCCAAAAACTATTTTTAAAATGCATAGAACAAAATATGCAAAATTATTAAATTACGCAAATTGCATGCTGATCATAATATTTGTAGATCCAAGTATAAAATTCATACAATTATTTCAAAAGTTTAAAAAATTATCAATTTGCAGCAAATAACACTAACATAAATAAAACAGTCAATAGAACAGTCAAACATAGCGCTATTATATATACTAAAATATTTTAAAAGTTTGAGATTTTAATCTAAAATAAAGCTTGTTCACATGTAAAAATCCATAAATCGTAAATTGTTGCTGTTAGCCATTATTTCCAGCGAAGAGTTGAATTGCAGTTTTGTCATACGGCAAAGCTGTAGTAACATTGAAAGTTTGTGACTATTAAATATTAAAACTTTTTATTAAAACTTTTTATTATATATAGATCGCTTAATTTTTTTAATTAAAAACACATTGTTTAAAAAAAAATTTATTGACAAAGACTTACACTTGAAAATTCTAGATTGAACAAAAGTGCATAACATATAAAAAGCTATGTGCCAATACAATATTTCAAAAATAACCAAACAATACACTAAAGGTACTAAGACAATTATATTGAATAAATTAAATTAAATTTTAAAACCAGTCATTGTCTGTGCACTTTGCAATTATAAAAGTCAATATGTATCTTCAAAATTAATTTGATTTTGTAATTTTTTTAAATTTCACTAATATAAACAAATAATTTTAGTGAATGTTTAAAACTAATAATACATTGTGTTGTACTCAAAATGCATACATAAAATGCATTTGCTATTGCAAATTCAATTTTATTATTAATTATAGTAGCAAAAAATGACAAAAATACGCAGATAATCAAGACATTAACCAAACAATAATTTATTGATATCTATCAACAATATATAATTGAATTATTTGATTCTGTAAAACATTTGTGTAGGAACTTACTATCAGCTTAATTGCATTGCAATGAATTTGATCTCATAACAATATTGTGTACTAATTTTTCAAACAACAACTCTATATTATGTATAATTTGCAAAATATAAATTGATAAATAAGTTCTTGTTTAATGTTTCTAAAATGAGAATATTTATTGTCTTTATTTATTTTTTTAGAATTAACTCGGTTATATAATTTATTAAACAGTTAATTGTTCAGTAGAGCTTGAAATTATTCATACAGTAAAAGTGATCCAACAGGTTGATTGAACTGCATTTGCCTTAATACTAAACATCAGTAGATGCTTTAAATCTAATGACATGTACAATAAGCTATTAAAATACTTTTAAAATCAACGGTATTTACTTTTCAAAAATATGTAAAAATCAATAGGGTTGCCTTTACCATCACTGTAATTCTTATATTATTATTTTATTGATTACTGTCATTATTTTTTATTTAAAATAGTAATAAATACAGTTTTTAATCATTTCAGTATTTTAAACAACAATTCTTGCATACTAAATTATAAATTATTATATAGGCCTACAATGTTTGCATTAATTGAGCATAATATTTTAGATGAAAATTTTGCATTATTTTATTATTATTCCACTTAATAATGTAGTCAGTTAGACATGGTCGATCTAACAAAGGGTACTTTATTACCAAAATACAATTATCCTTAACATTACATATCTTACCAATGGTTCGAGTTTTGCAGCTGCTGGTATTGCCGCTGTAACAATTTGAGCTCTAGATGGTGGCTGAAAATGAAGAAGTTTCTTATGATCCTTGACTCCATTTTCTAGGCGATTTGACTGCAAGCTCTGCATATCAGGTGGTATTGAGTTTACTTGAAAGGATGACATCTAGAATTGAAAAACATTTCAATTTGTAACATTAATTATATACAATTATAACGTATGAGCAGTTAAACACTCATTTAAATATACTTTAATTGTATAAACTGATGTCATAGATAAGTTCATGCTGGCTTACATGATGAATGTGGAAAGCATACTATAATATTATATATATTGTATTCGATCTTGATAGATGAGTTTCCTCAGGTTTTTTTCTCTTGTATGGTTGATCATTTATATGTGTAAGTTACTGCTTGTATGTAAATAAGTTTTAAAAATATAATGGTTAAAGTATATATACATGGATAGAAAACATACATTATCATAATAATTACTATAGTACTCCATAGTAATAATAAAAGTTATAATAATATAAGTTTATAGAAATATTATATTATTATTGTAAATTATAATATTGCATAATAAATTATCATTTAAATATCCACAGGTGGGCAGCCTGTTCCTGAAAATCAATTTATTTAATAACAATATAGTTTCTCATAGACAATATATATATATGTGGACAAATAATATCAGTGGTATATTAGACAAAAAGAAATTAAAATATTGTAAAGTATAATAATACAGTACTAATAATATTAAATTAAAGAAATGGTAATACATATGTAGTATGTAATAATAAGAAAACTATATAATATTTACTGTAGAAAACAAGTTATAGAATTAAAATTATACATTAACTATTAATTGTAATTAGATATTAGTAGACAACATTGCTTTCTATCCTGATGCAACAAAATTTGGTGTGTTAGTGAATTAGTACTTCAATATATCTGTCAAATAAGAGGATTATAATGGATGCAGAATAGTAAAATATTATTCTGTTAAAACTCAAGAACAAAAGCAAAGTCAATAATTGTCAATAACAGCAGAGATAAAACATAAACAATGTAACTGTTTATATTAATAAATGCAATTCTATGTAAAATAAATGTACTTGATTAACAAATTATTGCAGTATTCCTATTTCTTTAGGTCTCAAATGCTGAATAATAGAATATAGTATTATATAATTGCATTAAAGTAAAATCAATATAGGCTAATAGATTTACCACATAATAAAAATTGAAAAAAATGTTATCAACAAATAATTAGCAGTAAACAATTTATTATATTTGGTATCTATACTCTTCAAACCATAGAACTGAGTAGTTTTCTTTATAAGTTACATGCAAAAATGAAAACATTTATAATATTTATCAAATATAAATATCATGAAAAATGTTGTTCTATAAATAAAAACAGTATAACTTTTAGACTGGTATAATAACAACTGTTGTGAAATTGATATAGGAATATTATATTATATACAATTTTTATATATTCAAAAAACAATTAATTAACACCAAATTTATAAACATTCAGATTTAAAAAATGGTCAAAGATGTTGACAATTATATCTAGTATAGTAATATTGAATTATATTATTGACAGATGTTTAATATAATTACAACTATTGATTATCATAATTTACATTAATATGATTTCAGTAAATCTTTTTTTTCTTCTTAACATAAGTTGTTTTTATGATGTAGGACTAAATTTTTGTTATGTGAACATTGCCTTCATTTATTATAAGTAGCAGAAATAATATCTTCCCATTCACAGTATATAGCTGATGAAGAATCACAGTAATAAAAAAATAAAAAAGTAATATGTAATAAATCAAATCAATTATAGCCAGTAACTGTATAAATATTGACAATAAACTATAGTCCTGAATATATAATATTATTCAGCTGACTCTAAGTAATATGCTATCAATATAATATATTATTCAATATAAAAACATATAAAATATTGAGAAATATAATTCTAAATATAATGTATAGTACCATTTTTAAAGTATAATAAATACTAATAACTATGGAATGTAATTAGGTAATTGGAAGAATAAAAAATGATAAAATATAATATATTTATAAAATACATTGCAACTAAAAAAAGTTCCTATTATCAAACACTTTATTATTATCAGCCAATTAAATATTATGTATAAAAAAATAGATTTTATTCCCAATATAAATTTGTTATTTTATTTATTTTTTTCATTAAAAATTATATAATAACTTTATATTAATCCATTAATAATTTAGTTATTCCTAATTAATGAATTTAAGTAATACTTTGCTTTTAATTTTAATAATATATGTAATAATAATATTGTATATTATATTTAAACCATTTCTATTTCCTAATTTTTTTTATATTATAAATTATCTTAAATATATTCAAATAAAGCTAATTGCAGTACAATTCATATTTTAATGTTAACTTGTTTCGTTTACATATACCTATATATTTAAAACAATATTTTTAAATAATATAAAATAATTTATTATTTAAAAATACTAATTAATTTTATAAATAACTATTATTAATTTTTTTAATAAATTTCTTAATAACAAATATTTATATGTTAAAAATAAAATATATAATATTGTTTTAATAATAACAAAATAAAATATAGTCCCAGCAATAGGAGGGTGATTAAGAGAAGGGTATTTATATTTAGTTTTTTTATGACTTCCTGTGTAATTTGATGCACTGATTTCAAATCTGGTGGAGACAACTCACTATTTTGGTAGACTTTTTCTGTATAAGCAAATGATGACACCATCTCAAGTATAACATCACAAAATTTTTTAAAAACTTTATTTTAGTAGAGATATTAAAAGTTTAATGGTTTTCTATGTACTTTTATGTTCTGAAATCAAATCTGCCTGAGTATGGCGGACCAGAGGGTTCAGTGTTGAAATCTCTAAGATTTACAATTTAAATGAGGTTTACCTGGTAAATCTCTAAGAATTACAATTTAAACGAGGTCTGCAAGGTATACTTCGTTTAAATTGTAATTCTTAGAGATTTCTGCACACTGAACTCTTTGGTACACCAGTGGACCAAATGGTTCAGTTTAAATTATATATCTTAGAGATTTCTGCACACTGAACCCTTTGGTCCACTAGTGGACCAAAGGGTTCAGTGTAGAAATCTTTAAGATATACAATTTAAACCAGGTATACCTTGCAGACCTCGAGGTAAATGAGGTAAACCTTGCAGACCTCGTTTATATTGTAAATCTTAGAGATTTACCAGGTAAACCTCATTTAAATTGGAAATCTTAGAGATTTCCACACTGAACCCTCTGGTCCGCCATACCTGAGGCCACTCACTAACTAGTTGGCTTTTTTGTGATAATAATGTCATCATCTACTTCTGTTAGTAATTGTGAATGAAAAAATATGTTTGTTGTCAATAAGACTGTTATGGAATAAAAAATAAATCAATAACACATTGTTTTGTGTTTTTTATGATATATCCATCAAAATATATATATATACAACAATGAACAAATAGTGATTAATAAATTGTCAGTCAATATAAAACAATTCAACATTATTGGAATTAATACATTTATCTTTACATTTACAGAATTCTGTAAATGGTGTGCTGTATTACAAGTTTAAAGTGCCAGTTAATTAGATTCATTTCTTCAACAGGAGCAAGCAGTTAGTTGACCAGGTAATATGGTGGTACTAGTTTACATTGAAAAATTCCCATAAAACATCAAGAGGATTAATGGATGGCAGAGATGGAAATTCTGCAGAATTCCATAACATTACTTGGAAGTGAACATGGAGACAGGGAGCTTCAACGTTCACATTAGTTGGTGGCAGTGAACTTAATCAATCAGTTTCAATCGATTTTTATTAAATTTTTGCACATACAGTATTAATATTGTCACACAATTGGCTATACAACAAAAGCATGAAGTGTAAACACAACTGGATTAATTCTTGTTTTGATATACAGATGTTCCAATTTAAGCTTCAACAAATTCTAAAATTGTTTTAGCTTTTGGAAGACATTAGTTTTTCCTATGCCAACAAATAAAGACATCTAGTAAATACATGAGCAGAAAGGACATTGGGCATTATTTACCCATGTACCTTGACTACTTAATTAACATTAATAATTGGTGCATTAAAAAGTGATGTCAATAGTTACCCAATACAACTTCAAAGATTTCATGCCTCATAAATGATGGACTATGATGATTAGTATGTCTGTGTCATCAGAGATGATCCTGATAAATATTTTGACTTTGTTAGCTTCATTAATCATATGGTCTGCTTTTTTGTAGTGTAAACAAATTTGCTGTTGAAAGTGTGAGTCTTTTTGTAGTAGTATTGGTTGCAGATCAGGTCTTGTATTAATAATTTGTTTCTGACCACAAATCTGATAAAGTGTCAATAGTTTAATAATCAATTGAATTATTTTTTATATATTCGATGTGAGATTAAGAACAACAGTTTGTTTTGGCAATGGCATTTCTTCAGTTTAAGTATATACTCTACTAGAGCCTCTTTGGCGAGCAGAGTGATAACCAGAGTTTACTATCAATCAATTACTATATACAAAACTTCAGTAGTTTCTTAATATTGCTCAAAATTTTACAAATACAACTGTGATAAAATCTCATACTTTTGCAGGTAAAAAAGACTGCTACAGAGCACATGCATCAAGAATGAGTAATTGGTGCTTGCTGGAAAACATTTGAATTTTGTATTCAGTACTGATTTGAAGGTTGATTGTAGCATATGCTACCATTTTCATTGAAAATCACAGGTAGATTATTTGCATATTCATGCCTAATAGCTCATGCATACAGAGGTTTGGTATTAAGTTCGTTTTATATTTAATTTTGCAGCTTTTTTAACAGACAATATAGTTTATATATGTTTCTTTAATGGTAAGTGAAAACTTGTTGGGCACAGACTTTTAAATTGCTTGAATGCTTTGTATCAAATTTCATAACCTAAATAAACATTAATAGAATCTTCATGAATAATTTAACCAGCATAGGTGTAAACTATCCCATCATTATAGTGGTGACTGATGATTTATGTAAAAATAATAATGCATGTTGACATAGTGTTTCAAATACTTTCTCTATCTGAAAAATCTTTATTTATTTTCTTATAATTTAATGTTATGTTTTTATAATGTTATGGAATTCAGCAGAATTTTTAATTTTCCCTATCCATTGATCCTATAGTGAGAAATTTTTCACTGAAAATTGGTACAACAATATAATCTAGTCAACTAAATAAGTGTTCCTGTTGAAATAATAAATCTAATCAACTGTTTATGTAAAATTTGTAAAACAGCATACTGTTCCTATAAAACATAGTGCTCATGTGTATAGAATTCTGTTAATTTAAAGTTAAATATATGTCTCATAATAATGCTCAATTTGTTGATATGGGCAGATCATTTATTACTCACTTTTTGTTCATTATTATACATATATATATATATTATATACTTATTGTTTTGATTGCTATATTATTGTCTACTTACATAAAATATATTACTAATTTGATTTTTTATTTACTTAAAGGATAGTCTATTTTAATTTTATAATAGTCTTTTTAACAATAATTATTTTTTTAATTATAATTACTCATAGAAGTACATGATGATGTCATTATTATAAATAATAAAAAATGTTAATTAGTTAGTGATTAGCTTGTGGAAGATTTAAATTCAGTATACAAAAATTATATTGAAAATTATTTAATATATTTACTGTATTAATATATTTATCTTAAACAGAAAAACTCTATAACTATAAGTATAGGTTTAATTATTTATATTTTATTTCTAAATTTAAATCTAAAATATGTAATTTTTTATTTATAAATTATTGTTGAGAAAAGAATTTATTTTTTCTAAATAAATTATTGATGAAATAAAAAAGATTTTCTATATACAATGTATAGCCATATATATAGGAACTTTTTTTTTCTTTCTTATTAATAAATAATTAATCATATTAAATTATTATTGAATCATTAATAAAAAATATATTAATAATATTTATATGTTACTTAAGTTTATTTGTATGTTTAAATTTATTCAGATTAAAATTTTATAAAATACTTTAATAATATTTTTTACTTAAAAATGTTATTATTTATTTTCATAATTATTAGGTAATTAAATTTAGTTATAATAAAAATTATTTCATTATTTTAAATAAATAATACATAATTCAAAATATGTTATTCATATGATTAATAAAATAATTCTGTATATAGCTAATTATATTTTATAATAGTAATAACTAATATATATAATAATATATAAAAGTTTTATTGTCTTTGAAGGGGGACATTTCCTTGGAGCATCAACTGTGATCTAAACAGTTAAACTATCATTATAGAATATATGTCATATCATAATTTATCTATATGTCTAGAGTAAACTGATAGAATGCTATTAACTGTACCCTTTTGCCTTAACATCATAGCAAATTATGAAAATAGTGGATCTGCTCTTGATTGTTAATGTTTTACAGAATAACATTTTTTAATTAATTTGCATGTGTATATTTAAAAGTACATAATATGACTAGACCTATATTTTATAATTAATATATAATTCTTACAAGAAAATCTCTGTATTATATTAATATAATTTCATTTGTCAATGACCGCGGATTTCTTCAAAAATTAATAGCTACTGTGGCTATAGCAACTGATGCAATTTTTAACAGTTGAATTAATTAAACAAATTCTCGAGATAATATAAAATTATTTTGAATATTTATTTGTAACAAAATACAAAAAGGTTTAAATACAAGTTTAGACAATTACACGCTAACAAAAATGTAAATTTTGCTTATGATCATACATAGGTAGAGTGAAAATAAATGCATTAAATTATATATAAAACGTGGTACGTAATATATATAATTGCATAACATTTAAACCACTATTATTGTTATAGAAATATATATGTCAACAAATGTTTACATAAATGGAATAAATTTCACAGGTTTAACCGTTACAATACTATTAAATATTGTAATCCTGGTAGTTCTTTTTTATATTAATTTTTTTTCTATTGGAGAATAATTCTCGTTAATTTTTCTAGCTGTCACGATACACTTGACAATAACAGCAAAAACATTTATATTTCTCCGATACGATTTACCATTGTAATGCACAATGAAAATAAAAGAGTCATTTAATATAAACTTAAGATATTAATTTATCGCATCACAAACCGATTTCAGATAAATAAAAATCGATTATTCGATTAAACCCAGTATCTATGCAGAACCCACTGGCCGTCGACATACCCATATATATATATGCTACATAAATATCATAAAATAAAACATTTTTATGAGAATCAATTGCACGCAATATTAGACGTCATTTGTTGCGATTTCCTTATTTTTTATATGAACCACTTATTTATTGTTTAATGTGTAACTTAGTTAACGTATATAAATGCATTTTTATAGACGCACCAGCGCTTGTAATCGAAAGGTAAATTTATTTGCAGACCGGTTTCGGGGTATCTTCCCAACATCAGAACAGAGCAGGAATCGACCATGCAACCCAGCGATCTGTGAGAGAACCCCCCCCCCCTATCGCCTGTCTACTACCATGTCTAACTTGTATAATATGAGCCCTTCACCGCAATATTGCGCAAATGCAGATAATGCTTATTATAATCGTGAGGAAACTCCACAGATAAATAAGACTTAATACTAAGAAGTTCGCTGATGAAGTTCAAGTAGCAACTCTGTTAACAATTAATAATGAAAATGCCACAGAAGCTTATTATATATATTTAATGATCTGGAACATGCCGATGACAAAATCAAAATTGATGCTCAATTCAAAAAACGCATATAAGAAAGTGGAGAAACATATATGGCTGCGAAAACAGGCTGATAACTGCAGTCGTACAAGAAAATCACACCTAATGATATTTTACGAGGTAGAATTATTTTTGACAACAGAGACACGCAAGTTTGTGAACGCCTTTTACACGAGACAAACTATAAGTCTGAAAAAAAAACAGATTATATCTGCAGAGCTGCATAATCAATGATATCCTAATTGTCAATTGTTACTGAATCTGTTCATGCTGTACAATCTTATAAAAAGCATAAAAGCCTTCCAAAATTAAGAGCATCACTAGCTACACTAAAACGGAATTTCCAACAAAAGAATGCTAGAACTGTGGCACATTTCTTTCTTTTAAGGCTAATAGACACATTTTTATTAATTTTTATTTACAAAAGACCTGGTTTTTTAACAAAAATTGGCTAATTTATAATCTTACACTGGTCTGGGTGCAGCACTTTTACAGAATGACCAGCACGTTGCATATGCTTCAAGGGCACTGAGAAAAATTATGCACAGATTAAAAAAGAGCTTTTAGCTGTTGTGTTTGTCTGTACACATTTTAACATTTACATATTTGGCGAAAGTAATATAACTGTAAACAAAGATCATAAGTCATTGGAATTCATTTAAAAAAAACTTCAACTAATGTTTCTTGCACTTCAAAATTGTGACATTACAATTGAATACAATCCTGGAACTCAATTATATCTGGCAGATACTCTAAGGCGAGCTACAAATAAATCTGTGCATGCCTGTGAACTTGAATACAATCTTGAATAGCCCGCTATATTCCTATATGGACTATATAAAAATCTTGTGATTGCTTTAATTTTATCCCGCTTGGATTTTTGTATTGTTATATTAATAAACCTCCCTCAGTGTTTATTAAGGAAATTACAACGTTTACAAAATGCAGCCGCTAGATTCGCAACTGGATCACCATGACTCACCCCGTCTGCACCCCTACTTCAAAGACTACATTGGTTACCGATAAGACACCAAATTCTCTTCAAACTTCTCATATACACTCACCGCGCTATACATGGAACTGCTCCTCATTATCTCTAAAATCTGGTCACAACAAAACTGACTAATCGCTTGACAAGACCATCTGCTTCCAACACTCTTTTGGCAAAACCTTCAAAAGCTAGGCGAGTTGGCGATCAAGCATTCTTCGTTGCAGTTCTCGGTGAATGAAACAAGTTGCCATCTTCCCTAAGACTGTTATTGGACTTTAATATATTTATGAATAATCTTAAAACTTACTTATTTAAACTTCCTACATAACCTAACATACTCCTAACTTCTTATTTTTTATGTTAATTTCTATGGAAATTTCTATGTTAATTTCTATGTTAATTTCTGTGTTAATTTCTATGTCAATTTCTATGTTAATTTCTGTGTTAATTTCTATGTTAATTTCTATATTAATTTCTATGTTAATTTCTATGTTAATTTCTATGTCAATTTCTATGTTAATTTCTATTTTAATTTCTATGTTAATTTTTTTGTTAATTTCTGTGTTAATTTCTGTGTTAATTTCTATGTTAATTTCTATTTTAATTTCTATGTTAGTGTCCGCTTATGACCCTGATATAACAATCCTTTAACAAACAATCCAGGTTGGTTGGCCAAATGATAAATAAAAAATGTCAAAGTGCATATTACCATATTATGATTACAGAGATCAACTAATAAGCCAAAGTGACCTTATATTTAAAGGGTCTTAACTTGTTGTTCCAATCAACCTTATCAAAAAGAAATGTTGAAGGCATCCCATGCCTCAAGAATGACTTCCGACATCAGTGAAATAATATTGAAATCTGATGCCTGTGTGTCCACTCATCACAACAAACAGAAAGAGCCACTTATTCAACATAAGATAAATGAGATATCGTCATTTCTTTATATAGTCTTTCTAATTATTGTTTTAATTTTTTTATTATTATCGGTAAAAATTCATAGATATTTAATAGTAATTTGTAGATAATGCATCTGTATAACTATTCATCACACGCATATAACTATAAAATGAGCAATTAATAGCCGATATAAACGATGCGAGCTCCTTATTGATTGGTTTAGATTCGAATTGTTTACCTAATTATTCTAACCGGTTGATGTTGAGAAATTTTCTATTCCTTTAGCTAGGTGCTATACCGCCTCCTGTTCAAAAATAGATCAATTTGTGAACACAGTAGTCTCGATTAACACACAGTAAAGTAAAACACATTTAATCAAAGGAATAAAAAAATTCTACGTCAATTGTGTTAAAAATATACGAGTAAACATTTGTTTATTGATCACTAAACACACATGTGTATCACTTAATGCATGTGTTTATCACTAAGCGCATGTGTTTATCACTAAACGCATGTGTTTATCACTAAATGCATGTGTTTATGACCAAAAACGCATGTGTTTATGGTCAAAAATACATGTATTTATCGATAAACATGCGCTTTTATAATAAAAAATATAAAACCGCATGTGCTTATCACCAAAAACGCGTTAACACATGTGTTTATCACCGTAAACACACTTTTAGATATAAAGCGCGCTGTGTTTAATGAAAAGCCTTGCTGGCCACCCTTCTTCTATATATGCTTTGTTTTATAATTAAATTTAACTGACATGCATGTTATTGGTGTTGTTTAGACTTTACTACCTCGTTCATTCTTCAATTCCGAATCGACGGTCTTTCTGAAATCTTCAAATTTCTTCCAGTAGGCTGTTTTTGAAATCAAATCTCCCATTCCTTATATTGAGTAAATCTTGGGAATGGTTATATTCAGTTATTGTGGGCACAAATAAATATGTGATCTTCCTACAAATTGTCTTTTACAGGTTTCGAAATTTAGATCTCTTCTTTTTGCCACAACCTTTGTCTAGATTTTGTTTATTTCAAATTATCTTTCATTAATTCTTGAAGTGGTATTCATTAACTATTCATCTTAATTTTTCATGGATGTTTGCACATATTTATTTTGTTGATTCTATCTTCAAACTTAATTCTTTTTCAGTTATTCAATTGGTTTTGTATTCAAGCATCAGATAGTGATATACTTTAGCCCATTTTACAAAATATTTCAACTTTGACAGACAAACGGACTCCTACTCTAATAGATTACTCTACGGTTCTCATGCTCATTCTCATACTTGTCGTCTTCTGTCTCCAGGACATTCGTGACATAATTCTTTTCAGGATAATTAATTTAATATTCGTCTTTTTATTGAGTCTTCCTTAATCTGCTTATTTTATTTTATAGAATGCCAAGTACTTCCAGAAATCTCGGGCTCATTTTCTTGAATTTGACATTTCGTTTTATACAATTTGCTTTGTATCTGTCTTCTTTCAAATCCAGTGTCATTAATATGAAATGTGACTTGTACTCGCTCAAATCAACTTTCCATATTTTTGTCTACTCATTGTAGCTCATTTGAAAATCATTGGGTCGTATGAATAAAAAGTAGCAAAAGCTTAAAGCTTTTACTTGTAGTAAAAGCAAAAGCTACAGAAGCTTTTAC